>JABJVR010012721.1:0-43714 GCA_025773905.1 Chitala chitala | reverse complement strand
CCCGCCCGCTCCCCCCCCCGCCCCCCCCCCGCCCCCCCCGCCCCCCCCCCCCCCCCCCCCCCCGCGCCGCCCCCCCCCCCCCCCCCCCCCCCCCCCCCCCCCCCCCATCTGTGTTGTGGGACAGAAGAGCTGAGAGAAAAGAAGGAAGGATGTGGAGTCTTCTCATCTTCCCAGTGGACTAATGCTACTTAAGTCAGTCTGAGAAAAGCAGGAGGTTCATTGTGAAATGTAAGAAGATGCTTGCTTAATACTGACTCTGGTATATCATTGGCATGATTAATACATGACGTACCATATATTTCCAGCTTCTCAGTACTGGATACTACATGCTATGGAAAACAGTGGAGAAAATGCAAGCGCTGACCTCTGAGAGCTGAGCTCACATGGCTGAGCAGTTACTGCATTGCTTTCAACAGCCAAAATTGTAGGGTTTAAAATGGCCACACGTGCAGCACACAGTTAAAAACACCTATGTGACACATGAATTATACATTAACTAGTTCATTAGCTCTTATTTATAAACTCTAGCATAACTAGTATTTCATACACTTTTTGTGTTACATATTTGTGACTTTTATTACATTAAATTGCATCAAAAGGCATGTAAAACATTAAAATAAATACAGAAATTAACTTTGTTTATCTTGGTTCATTTAAACATAAAGAGCTGTATTGGTGTAATATGTTTATTCTACTGTACAGTACAGTAGCACAAACATCAGCCAGCGCCGAACGAGGAAAAATACGTACAAGTGTCTTTGTCCGGTGGTGCATCTTTAGGGTTGTGATTAAAGAATGCTGAACAGAGATAAATGCATTGGTTACTACTCTTTTGAGGTCTGGCCATGAATCAGAATCAGCTGGCAGACATGGTGGTTGCAGTATCTGTGCATGAAGGGCTTCTCTGTAATAAATTAGACATAGGTGTGTGTAGTGAAGATGCGATAAGGGAAGGGGTGGGCTTTAAGATGAGGACGACCAGAATTTATAAACAGAGGTGTGCTCCCTTTTTTTTATAAACGGCTCAAGGAAAATCTTTATCTCCTTGTAAAACCTTGATTACCCACATTGCCTCCTGCAAATCAGAGATAATGATGTTTTGTATTAATTATCCCAAGGTCACCTATATACACCTATGCGTTTATCTACTTTTAGCTGCAAGATAAGAGTGTGATTTTGTACTCTAACTGGTGTAAAAAATGTAATTGAAAAATTGCAATTATTAGTTTCAGTTTTATTCCTTTTTACTCATTATATTGCCCAAATTCTAATTTTCTGTTCTCCAAAGACCTTGTGAACATAATGACAGAACAGTTTCGTGTCTGCTGAGACAGGGCTTCAAGGGGAAACTGCATCCCAGGCTGCTTTCATGTTGCTGAGATTTCCCCAGGTGAGCATCGTACGCAGGACTACCCAGTCACTCTCTCAGGGATATATTGGGGCAGGCTGAATAGCAGTCTAATACAGGCAAATTAATTAAAAATACAAATTTCTCCAGGTCAGCATGTGTCATGCATGTAAAGTAGTGTTGCAAACTTAGAAAGCAAGTGAGCGAGGGAGGAAAGGGCAAAAAGGTGTTCCTCCATGATAAGTTACCTTTCAACCTTCAGATCCAAGGCCTCGTGTGGTACCCCAAAAGCAAATCAGGGCTCAGTTGTGGCAAAACCTCTCCTGTATTTTCACCCCATCATATCTGTTTGGTTAATGTATGCCTGGAGTTGGCTTGAAAGAATTTCAGGCCAGGTGCACCGTGTTTCGTTTCAGTTGGTGTATATCCTCTTCCACTGCTGCTTTCATTACCGATTTATGACATTACAGGTCTTGCAGAGGGAACCTGATTAAAAAAGGATCGGCGTGGGAAACGTTGGTAATTTTGCCTATTTGGTCTTCACCTCTGATTGATAGAAAGACTAGCCCTACTTGTTCCTGTGTGAAATAACCTTGCTAAAGGCCAATGTTACCTCAAGTTTTTTAAATGCACAAGTGACCTTAATATCGTTACACTATTTTTTCCTCTTAAGTTAACAAATTAAGCAGCTAATTATCATTAATAGATCAACCACAGTCAAAAGCATTCCGGGTAACCGTTGTTATAAATCTTTAGATGTATTGGTCTGTCAGAGAAAGACCCACAAATGGGTCAAATATAGGCTTTAAATACCATTTAATCAATTTGGAGGCAGAAATAAAATGCCCATTTTCTCCTGTAATGCAATAACACAGCCCTCCAGATAATCACGTACCCGGAGGGTACTGTTCGATGTTTGTCACCTTCATTTACACCTTCCATATTTTCTCACTTTGCTAATTTACCCACAAGTCGACAGAGCGCCAGTGGAATGGTATCCTGTCTTAGCTGTCCAGATGCCAAGCCCACCTGTTCCATTATATCTAGAACAGACAAGTCCCCCCCCCCAACACACACACACACACACACACACACACACACACACACCATTCTCTTGTAGGACTGAACCTTTCTCACACAGTATTTTTTCTTGAATAAGACATATTAATGATCCTAATCCGTCTCACTTATTGCAAAGTCAAGCAGAAAGCATATAGCTTTATTCGCAGTATTACCTTGTGTTAGCTTGCCTTATCGCGTCCATTAAGAGGCGAGGCAACGCATGTTGCCATTTTATTATCAAAATGTCAGCGCAAACTCACCTAAGAACCATTCAGAATAAAAAAGACAGTCAATTTAGCAGCATTCTCTCTTTAAAATGTATACTTCATCTATTATTTAATTGGTTCACTTGTTGGCAAAGGGAACGACGTGTTATAGTTGTTGTTTAGTACAGTAACACTAGGTGGCAGGATTGCACTTTTAGTATTTATTCACTCCGCCTGCCGGTCTTGAGAGTTGGACGGGTGTGCAGACGCGTCATGGTTTTACAGACCATAAATCATAATGTGCTCTGTGGTACCCCGCAGTGAGGGACGACAAAGACTAACGATTGTTTGCAATATTTAAAGGAATTGATAATGCATTTTTTGTTATTCTAGAAAATTCAAAAGCAAATCACTTGGGTTATAATTTATTATTTCTCCTGGACATAGATATCAGTTATTATAAATGTTCTATTTTCATTGCCATGTGTAGATTCACGGTTATGCTGTTAAAGTCCATAGATTCCCGTTATATTGCTAATTTCTTTAGCCCGCACTTGTTTTCTGTGGGGCTGTTCAGGACCTTATACCATTTGATTATGAAACACACTGATTATAAAATACAATACAACAGACCTCCCTTTTTGCATGACAATTTCCAAAGAGGAAGCAGATTTATTATTAGCATATAGATTGTCTTCAAAGGATTCCCTTTAGTCCTCTCTGTTGGTATTGTTTCATTCTTCTTGAACTGTACCATCAGACAGTGTCTATACGGTCTTTATCTGCATCAGGTAATTAAAAATGGGGGAAATTATTACCTCAATTTCTGCTTTTAGCATCGAGCTGGAGTTTTCCTTTCTTTTATCCAGTTTGCAGGAGCCATTTTAGCATCACACTGTTTCAGTAGCTTTGCCCTCAGTTTAACATTGGTCTCTTCCGGAAACTGCAAGTAAAATATTTGTTTGTAGTTTGCAGCCTGAATCAATAACCTTCAGACTGTGAGCCTTGCACACATAATAGAAACTGACAGACCTAGCATTAGAATTGAATAATGACAATTCAGAATTTCCTTGCCAAGCTGAAAGCCTCTTTCAAGTGGGCTTTGTGGCTCTCTTACTGTACTAGGCAATTTCAAAGTCTCTAGCTGCCATTAAACGTGATCGGTACTGCACACTCCTTCATTTAAACATACCATTAAGGGGAGTAAACTGGCTAATTAGGAAATTCACACAGGATAGAACAGCAAAATTTTTTGCCTTTGGAGAGTCAGCTCAGGCGAACTGGAGCTATTAAACTGGAGAGTAGATCATCTAATTTCATAATTAAATAGCAATTTATGGGAATACACACAGCAAGGGAAATTGCTGTGTGCTGTTTCAGCCCCACCACTTATTTTCCCTACTTTAAAAGCAAGAATCTTGCAGACTATATTGCCAGGTTTGAAAGCTACAACCCAGTTGGTTTCAAAAAGGTATTGGTTTTTTAGCATGATAAGATTCACAGTGTGCCCTGCCTGCAAATGTGCTTCACATAGTTACAAGCAACAAATAAAAGTGCAGCTATAGAAGAATGTTACAGATATTTGAATAATACGCTTTCTGGCCTGACTTTTTACGTGTATCCTGTGGCAATTGTTTCATTACACAATGAAAACAAATGACACAAAATAATGTTAATCATTTTAATTGTAAATATGCATGCTAACAAATTAATGTGTGTGTCTGTGTGCAGGTGTATGCATGTGTGTGTGTGTGTGTGTGTGTGTGTGTTATGTGCAGCTGTTTTCATTTAGAGGTATTATGCTGTATCTGAAGTTAGATGTTTGAATGTTTTGCAAATTCACATGCTGCATTTTTTTTAAATTCAACGTTGAGTAGATTAACACAAGGGCTTCTATTGATCACAATGCATTTAATCTTTTATTGATTCCACTATATTTAAATTTGACAGCCTACATGAATGTACACTAATACTTTATTTGTTTTAACCAACACTCAATGTCTAATCACTATTATTCTGCCATTGGTATTTAACATTAGTAGTCAACACCATTAATGGTGTAAATAACTATTTTAACATAATCATGCATCAGCAAAGTCATGTGACACTCAAGACTGAATTCAGAGCATAAATTTGAAGGCAGTACATGTAGACAGATATTAATAAAGTACGCCTGGACATGTTATAACCTAAATAGCTCTAGAGCACAAGGACATTTTAGTACATTTAATTATTCATGCCTTAATGGCAATATTTCACTATTTGAAAACATGTGCTGCTCATTTAAATTGATAAACTTTAACGGAATGTTGAGTTGCAGTAGAAATAATGACAAATGATATTCCAGGAACGAGCTTCGAAAGTGCCTTTAATACAATTTCAGCATCTCATTGAAATTTGAAGAAACTTCTAAAAAGGCCAAGCTTGTTTAATTGAAATCATTTGTAGTTTTTTCTAGTGAATGCAGCACAGAGCTGTGAAAGTTAACTTGCAGAACACAGAGTTTAATACAGCCTGCATTGTTACTCCAAACTCAACCCAAAACTCAACCCAAAACTCTTTAAGGAAATCCAAGAGTCCAGTAACCAGAAAACTCTGTCCAGAAGAACTAGAACAAGAGGATGGACCAGGGAAAGACACGGGTACTGGAAAAAGGGTCCATGGGCAGGAACCGAAATACAACAGGTAAGTAGCATGCTTAGAACTACCCATCAGAAGGAACACTACATCACAGGGGTTTGTTGTAGGTGGGAGGTTTAAGCATTGCGGACATATTGATTGAGTCCTAACAGGTGTTTGTACTGACTGGTGATGATCCGATTAAGGCGTACCCGGAGATTGAGGTTGAAGCATTACATTATTAAGTGCAAAAAGTAAATAAATACACATATCCTTGGCCTTGGTTTAGAGGCCATTGTGTTGCCCTGCTGAATATCAAAACCTGTACTCCAGGTTTCCCATTCAGTAGCAGGCTAGCTCCTGTTTTTTTTTTTTTTTACACCTTGTCACAATTTAATAACATTTCAATCAGCCACGCTGCCTTTCTGCCACAAGTGCGGGGGTTCCCCCAAGGGTATGTCCCGGTGTTAACTGTTCACTCAAAGGTCAGCGTTTGTGCCAGCAAACGGGACGTCCTACACCACAATAACGGCTTCACTGAAGAAACCTGGAATTTATGATGTGCCTGCCACAACGATCGGCCCACAGTCCGATACATACCAACCACAGCTAAAAAGGCACCATTGATTTTGAAATGGCAGAAAGCTCGCCCTGAAAGCATCCTGGGCTCGGTGCAGGAAAACCGTTATTTCCGGATTTTCCACATTAAAAAGGTTTCTTCCAGTGAAGGATTATGTCTTGATACTTGATATTGGTCGAGCATGATTTTCAAGACTTTGCTGATCCAGACTTGCAATTAAGCTGTTTCCTTTTGCTTTGTGTTGTACTTTTCCCCCTTAATCTTTTGCTCGTTGCTTTTCTTCTCTTTTGTGATTTGCCTTTGTTCCAAATACCTTGAAGTGAGCAGGAAGTTTGCATCCAGTACTGTCAGAAACCATGACAGACAGTTTGTCCAGGCAAACACACTGCATGTAAGCATAATATAGAGTATGACTTAACTTAAAACTCTTAGACATAATAGTAGGTTTGAAAATTTGACATAATGGTAGTTTACCTGTCATGTGCCTTGAATGACAACATTGCCTTAATAAGTCTTACTAAGTCATATTTTCCAAATCTCATTGTGATTCCTTTTATATCAAGTCGTTATTTTGACCTTTCTCTCTTTTGTCACAAGTGCCGAACATGCTAACTGTGGTAAAACTCACAACTTTTAATTGTTTCCATTTTATTTTCATTATACTTTTAGTGTTCAGTAGACAAACTAAATTTAGAGATTAGATGGAATAGTACAGTCCAAACAATCATGGAATTTGTCCATCAGGCGTGCTCCTCTTTGCACTGAGTAGCAGTATAATGAATACTGATAGTAATAAATCATTCCATAATTAAATTCCTGGAGACACGCTTAAGGGGATGTATGGGGCAAATTTTTGAGAATACAAAAATAGGATTTACAGATTTAAAATCAAACCGTACAGTGTGGGTATTTGTAAACCAAGACAGACCCAAGTGTATGTATGTCTGCTTTAATGGTAATACTTCCAGCGGTAATGTACTTCATAGACCATGAAGTTGTTTAATTTTTTTTGTTATAACCAAAAAAAAAAATGTATTGTACATTTTTAATTGAATTTATTTTAAATATAATGAAAACTGGCCAGATTATGTAACATTAGCTTTTTTGTATGACTAATATCACAATACTTTTAATGTTCTTACTAACCAGCATTCAAACATATTTCGCAATAGCAAAATGCTGATGTTGAAACTGATGGCAACAAAGAAAGAATAATTAAAATGAAATTTGTTTCAGTCCACTTAGGACACCATAGTGTGTTGCAAATTTAATTTCCTTTTGCATCTTTTTAGTGTCAGGGCAGCGCATTAGAGCAAGAAATCTGCATCTCGGAATGTCTTAAAATGAGGTGGGCTGTTGACTTGCGGTGTGCATGACTGATGGGGTGTCTGGCGCGTGAAGATTAACAGGTGGCGTATGAAGTGAGACCACAGGTATGCACTGCGATGCCAGGGAGCAGATGAACCATGAATATGAAGCCAGGCCCAGAGCTGGCCTGCTGTACCTATGCTAATGAACAGGTGAAGTGAACTAAATCAAAAAACATACTTAGGGCACATGTTAACTAGCAATGCACAGAGAGCCATTTCCCTGTGCTTGGGGAAAAAAAAAATATGGATAATCTGACATTTCAATAGTGGCATACAGATCAAACTGGGGTTATTGGTGAAGGGTGTGGTTGAAAACTTAGTGAAGAGGGAAGCTGTGAGTGTGTTTAATACCAAACAGACTGGAGGGGATCAGTGAGAAGGAGGGTGGATGAGTGTATGTGAGAAATGATAGGGAAGGACTGGCTGGGGAGGTTTGAGGCAGCCAGCGATCCCAGCCCAGGTCCTCGACAAGTAGCATAATTAACTGCTGTTTAAGAGACGACTGAAACCAGCTCGCTCTGCGAGGGGAGAGGAGATTAAGATAAACTGAGTAACTGTCTGGAGGCCTTCGAGGAATATTGCAGCCCTGTGAGCAGGCAGCTGTGTTTCCACCAGAACTCAAGGTGTGCTCAGAGTACGAGTCAGCTGTGTATAATTTGTGTTGTTTCCACAAAGACAACCTCTGGCCGTATTACTCGTTTAGTTAATTTATTACTATTATTTTTTATTTACTGGGAAAAACACTGACTTTTCACCACACTATCTCTGGTAATGCAGCTGTTTAGGAGCTCAGATCAGTAGTAAAATGGTCTTTACAATGCCTAATTTACTTGTTTTTTAATATAATTTTACAAAAGAAATAAATAATGATAGTTTTACACACATGCACGCACACGCGCGCACACACACATGCACATGCACGCACACACACGCAAACAGAAAGTCAATATCCAACTGCTCACAGCAACTGTCCTGTGTTTTGAGTGAATCTGTTCTTTACACACTCAAGTTAGTTCTGGTCAGTAATATGTCCTGTTTCGAAACATTGTGTATACAGAGTTGTTTGATACAAAGTTTGCAATTACTTTTCGGTTTCAAATTTATGAACACAAAAAATGAAGGAAACACAATGTGGAATATCAATATTTATGTTAAAAGAGAAATAAAAGTAACTGAAGGTTATTCCAACATTAGATTTTTCCGTGCGGCTGCTGAGAGCAAGCTGGGGCTGTCTGCCCAGTGCGTTCTCTGTATCCTTATGAGAGATGATTTTGATCTCTTTCATTCACCCGCATGCAAAATCGACAGAATCAGCTGATGAAAGATTCATATGTTGTGTTTGGGCCCAGAGGTCCGTGAACAGGATCTCTCTGGCACGAGTCTCTTTGGGCCTCGTTAATTTTATTCCGGTCCGTGTTTACGGAGTGCATGGCGTCCAGAAAGTGGACACGCCACGGAGCTGAGGCAACCAAAGATTTAAGTGGCTGCTAGATTGAACTGTTTATCCCACTTATTTTCAAGGTTTCCTCTTTTACTGCCCTCCATACCATGACTTTATAGGATGAAGACCAAAAAGAGTGGATAGTGCATCTATACATGTATAGAATGTTATCCTTGTAGGGACGGGGTCAGCCATAAGC
Organism: Chitala chitala; assembly: GCA_025773905.1. Classification (NCBI taxonomy): domain Eukaryota; kingdom Metazoa; phylum Chordata; class Actinopteri; order Osteoglossiformes; family Notopteridae; genus Chitala; species Chitala chitala. Next base: position 34,889 of record JABJVR010012721.1, on the reverse strand, counting down.
AGATGTAGCGGGGAATTAATAATAAGAACATACACACACACACACACAGCAAACTGGTAGAGTGGCTCTTCAGATTCCAGGAAGAACATCTGAGATCTCTGTTCAGAAGAGCGCAGTCTTAGGAACAGCTAAGATACTGTGCAGGACCAAGCTTCTAGACCTGAACTTGAAGGAGAAAAGATAATCCACAAGGGCAAATGAGGAATTTATATATATATATATATATATATTTGGAATTTTTCAGTTTCTTGAGGTTTTCAAAAATGTAAATATTTGTAACACTCTGTTTTTTCACTCTTCAAGTCTGGATTTGTGTTCCTGTAGAATTATAAAGAATTGTCTAAACAATGCCTACGTTTGTTTACTGTCCTGAGGAATGGTAATTAATTTTCTGTATACGCTGCTGTGACACAGTGAAGCGTGCCTAGCAGAGAAATGACTGGAGGTAGGGAACTGGAATGCCAATTAAAGGCTTTTTATGTGGCATTTTCATCTGAAAAACCAACAAACTCAAAAACAAAGGGAAAACAAACCCCTTTTTCGCAATAAGCCAAAGTGCCTTTTTACATTTCGTGACAGCAGAGAAAACAAGCGGCCTCCTCTGCCTCTTCAGCAGTGTGGGGACTCTTTCATACTCTTTAATTGGTTGCACCTGAATGCAGTTTGCTTTAACAAGCCCCTCCCCCTGTGCGCTCACGTACGTCCACCTGGGACAGTGGAGGGGCACGTCTCCGGCAGCTGCCAGCCTCGACACCTTCATCCAAATCAGACATGCTTTGAGCAGTTCAATAATTCATCTTCCTCGGGTGCGCTGTTGACCGTGAGTCAACATTACAAAAATAAATAAATGAATGAAGAAATAAATAAATAAATGGAAGCTGACAAAAAGATGCAGGGCCCTTTTTGAGAATTCACCTTTTTGGCTTACATAAACAAAACAGAGTGCTCTTTGAACTGAAGGTTCAAAGCAGCTCTGTAAAATGTCTCACCTCTAAGCAGAGGCGAGGCAAAAGGAAGGTACCTTTTCAGCACGTCTGACCATAACATTCTTTGTGTGAAGAACATTGTCCTAAACCCAGAAATGTAGGTAGCACACAAACCTTCGTACCAAAAACATAAACTGTTGTAGCCATCTTGAAATCTGTTAACACTGAACATTACCTAGTCAGTGTGTTTTACCCTCTACTGAGAATTGTAATGTTTTAAGTTATTCACTTTTTGTGTGTTATTTAAACAAACATATTAACAAATAAAACATGTACATAAATTTGTCAGCTTCCTTATGTTTAGTATATTTAGTGAAAATAGAAGACAGGAGATGACATGTCCTACGGGCACCTTCCACATATCGTTTCCTCTCTTTTGCTTTTGTTCTGTTTCTTTCTTCAGAATAACAGACAGCTATCGAGCTGCTGTTTAAAGCGTTTGGCTTACAACGAGCATACCCGTCCACAATGCGGACATCCGATATTTCCTACTTCGTACTATGTGGCCCCGTCCTTGAGAGAGAAAAGTTCGCCAAAGCTTTGTGCAGACAGAGGAGCACCCGGCTCTCCTGGTTGGTGCCGCAGTAGCCAGGTGCTGGGGATCTTATTAGCAACGTTGCCGGCAAAGCAAGTCTGGGGGTTTGGGGAATTGGCAGGAAACAGGGAAATATGAGCAACCCTTAGCTGCCAACTGTGAAGGCAGGCGGCATCAGAACTGGCATTAATAGGTATTTGTTTTTTGAAAGCCTGGGGCAACTCCAAAGAGAGAGTGTCCCTGCAGGGGGGCTGCAGGCGGACTTCTGCTGAAAGAGTCAACCTCCATGCAACTGGCTCAAAATGAGTATAGGAAAACATTGCATTCTCAAAAAAGAAAAGAGAAGAAAAATCATGGAAAACAAAGTCATCTTTTGTACAGAACTGTACCACAGGAAGCTAGTGTAATTACTTTGCTGTTTTCAACAATATTATTATAGGTAATTACTTGGATAATGGTGGAAAGTAGATGCTGACTTTTTGGTGAACTACGTTTTTTTTTATTTTTTTTTTTTAGTTAGAGCTGTAGAAAAAACTGAACAGGATATAATTTTTGTATGATTTTGTATAATTTTATTAGCTTTTTTAAGAATGTAATTCAGGGTTGGTTTACTGGTTTCTATTGGACAGCTTTTTAACTGCTGCGATGCTAAATTTATTTTAGGAAGTTAAAGAAGCTAAATGAAAATCAACAGTCTGAAGTAAGCATCAAGCCAAAAGATTGCAGATGTGCCCAAAACTATATTTCGTTACTCCGTTCTTCAGTTGTTTGTTACAGCTCACAAAGAAGACTAAACGGATAGGAAACTGTAAAATTCATACTGGCCGATTCGATCAAAAAGACTAGACCAGGCACATATTGCCCGGGTTCGAGGCGTGGAATATAGCCTCACAGCTACTGGGCAGGCGTGGCGTGGAGTGCACGAAGCTATTCAGGCGTGTTCATGTTCATACACACACCACCACATACATGTCCTTATGCTTTAAGCCATGTAATTTAAATGAAACATGCATATAAAACATTTACTTATTTTGCAACGCAGAGACACGTCGGTCCTTCAATATTCTTGGACCAGGGAAAATTAATTTCTTTACCAGGATTGAAATGAACAGACAGCTGCTGTTTCAAATCCTTATCAACAGGGTACAGCTGGGCCAGAATGGGATACATGATATATTCCTATCTAGGTTTGTAAATGTCTGGATTCTTGTGGAACCTCGATGCACATTTTTGGAATGTGTAATAAGCAAAACAGTTTAATATAGCATATGAAAATATGTCGAATTAAGCCAGTTTATTAAGATCCACCTTAATTCATAGCTGTCATCCCTATATTTGGTGGTAATTAATGTAAATGTGTCATCTTTTGTCTTTAAACGAGCACACCAGCTATGTCTTGTCATAGTTTTTGTTCTTTGACAAGTACCTCAAAGACTGGGGACACTTGGTTGTGCACAGCTATGTGTTTTACAACAGTTTTGCAGACTGACAGTCCTGGAGGAGGACCGGAGAGAAGAGGACATGGCTGTGAAAAGGAAACGTTGCTATATGCTGATAAAAGACTTTGGCACAGTTGCCATTTCAAGGGTCATATCTATGATTAGAGCAGCTACAGAGGATTATTTCTTTGAATCTACCAAACTGTGACCCTTTTAAGTGTCTGAGTTCAAAGTTTACTGGTATCATGTATGTCCATGTAGTATTCAGCCTCAGAAGGCATTGTCAGTATGCTATAGTTTCATCAATGTATGTAGTCAGTAGGGAATGTAAAATGGAGATATGTCGGCCCATTTCAACTCACGTGGTTCCCTTAGTTATTATAAAGTATGTCATGGCCAATTTCTACTCTGATTGTCTTGTGTCCATGTGTCGTCCTACACACGCCAGACTGAACTGAAATCTGGTGCTTTGACAAATTAGTGCCACGAGCTGAAACGATTCTCGTGCTTCCAGGACTCGCCTTGGACGATTACCACTTTGAACACGGCTACTCATCCCAGGAAACAAACTTCTGCAAATTCAGATGGCACTTTGCTGGTAATGAAGACAGCCGATGCGTTCAGTGAAAAGGCAGCGCACTGACTCCCACTGGCACCGTCACTCTGCACAAGAGACACCCACCGACCCACCATATGCTGTTTTCCCCGACAAGAAACAAAAAGGAGCATCGTCAACAAAAAAAAAAACCTAAAAACAGCACGGGACATCAACAGGAAGTCAATAAAGTTAGAAAACATCGTGATAAAAACGTGAGGAAGTATCTTCAACATGAAATTACTAAATATTATAAACAAGAAATTGGGAAGTACCTTCAACAAGAAATAAGAGGAAGTATTACCCATGAAATTAGGAAATATCATCTAAAAGAAATGGGGAAGTACCTCCAACAAGAAATTGTGAACTACCATCAAGAAGAAATAGGGAAATGCCATGAACAAGAAACTGGGAAGTGCTATCATAAAATGGGAAAATACTTTCAATTATAAGTGACGTAATCTCCAAGAAAAACAAGCTCTTACCTTAAAGAAATAAGATGCATCAGGAATCATAAAGCCCAAGTGATATTTTCTCACTTTTTTCGGTGTTGTTGATGCCTAGACATCTGCATCCACATTTCCATTTTTACTTTTATAATTTATTTTTTTGCTGACAGGAGTAAAATCCATTGCTTGTCCTCGACAAGCCATGACAAGCTATATGTTCTGCCATGGATCCCGCGGTACTGCTGTTGTAATTACATGCTATCTGACTGACTGTAGCCCGTGTGTAGCTCCTGTACAAATCATGCAATCTTCCGCTGCGTTTTGTGGCTAACAAGCTGTTTGTGACCACAGGACTGCTGCTGGCTGGATGTTTTTAGGTGGTGAAACATTCCCCATACACCCATGACACTGTCGTCTGTGAAAAAACCCCTGCAGGGCTGCTGGTTCTCAAACACACATCCAGAAGTGTCTAGCACCAACAACCATGTCAAGCTCAAAGTTACATAAATCTTTTCTGTTGTCTATTCTCCCCATGACATGCACACACACACACACACACACACACACACAAATGCATATTTCTTGGCACCTTCTTATCTGTTTTAAAACAACAAGATGCAATGCTGCAACAAAAATAATTTAAAGAGTTGTAAAAGAAAGGTCCACAGGTTACATCAATGATGACATGTATGGATTATCGTTGCATACAACCCACAGACAAACAGTCCTTGTTGTGTGCCTGAATCGTAAGACAGAAGCGAACATGATAATGGCTGTTTAAACAAAAGAACAGTTCTTTGCCTCTACTCCTTCCCTGGCACCCTCACAGTCGAGCCCTTGCTGTGTGAACTATGCATACAGAAGACTTACCCACCATATGGTCCAAACAACATCTGTGTGCTCCCAGGAGAAGTAATTCTGACAAAGCCACATTATTCCAAAGGAAAATATATGACTATGATTAAATTCTTCTCTTTATTTATTTGAGGATCACATAAAATAATGGTTTGGGTTTGCAAGAATATGCTGTCTGAAAAGGTGTATATTTGTGGAAGGGATTGCAAAGAAAGTATCATAAGTAAACACAGCCACACTGATACCTTTTTTTAATATGCAAATGACTGACTTTGAATTGGTAAGGAAAGTTATTACAGGGATATATTGACATATGTAAGACTACATTGTTATTTAAATAATGTTTATTGAATGTGCTCCCTCTAGATGTTTGAAATGTATTTTATGACTTGAATTTAAATAAGAAAATCACTTCCAAGGGTACTATACTGTATATGAAATACCCTGAAACTCAATATCTTCCAAAAAAAGTTTGCTTTCTTTTCAAATAGCCAGAAATAGGAATGAACATTGTATGTACTCACCTTTAAAAAGTAATAATCAAAACAGTCATTCAAGGTTCACTGTACTGAATGTTAAAAAATACCCTAAGCAGGTTAAGGTCGGCAGTGGGGAAGTGATTGTGTTGAATTAGCATTAGCGTCTCACAGTGAGCAAAAGAAGAGTTTGAAAATGGACATGCAGGCGTAATGCTGCTGTTCAGATATGCACTTGCAAAGTATAATCTGTGCTTTTTCTGCAGAAAGTACAAAAATCCCAGACATTCTGAAAACAGAATGCAAAATTAAGCTCAAACCAAACACATGCACACACTAATTTCCTCCCATGGCTGCTGCTAATATTGACATGCAATAAAGCAACAGTTTGCTGGAAGACTTGCAAAAAAAGTTGTACAGAAAACAAACTGGAAGTGGATCACTCAGGACTGTGTGGTGGACTATTGAAATTTGCATTAACGCGTCTTCCTAATCCAGTGCCAAGGAGACGTAGCTAAACGTGCTGATGTCGAATGCATCTGGCAAACAAATCGGGACTCTGAAAAGAAAAAAAAAATCTTTCAGTCACAGCAGAATGTCTGGTGAAATGGATATAAAAAAACCTGACAAATAATCCAAACTGTATGCAGAATGCCTTCAACATACGACATTGTAATACAAGGGGGCACGTGTAAAAGTATGAATGCATAAAACTGTTATATATGCTAGTGGAACAAATGATTGTCATATGCACATTGTTTTTCAGTTGTGAACACTAGATAAAAATAGGTACAAATGTTTACATTATGATAGAATAGATTCCTAACATTACTATACAACCGCTGCAATTTTATTAGTGTTATAAAGTTAAATGTATAAATGGTTATGGAAGTGTACTTCTAAGAGAATACATTTCAGGTCTGATGTTATGAAGGATACTTTTGTTTTGTTTCATTATGCGAAGATCAGTGGACATCATGGCTGTTTCTTTGTTCTCTTGCAGTTATCTCTTTGTGAAAATAACTGCCCAGACCACAGCTGTGCACGAGTGCCCATGCTTCAGTCAAACAAACGTTCCTATTCTTACCAAGACAGCAATTAGCATACCAAAGTATAATTTCCAAAGTGTTAATAAAAGGTGGAAAACCAAAAAGAAAGCCATTGCTTTTGAACCAAATATGAGTATGTTATTGCAGCTGTAGACCTTAACAGATCTGTAAAATTCTGAGAGGCATACGCTGCTTTGAACTCGAGGTAGAACTTCAGCTATTCTCAAAGCAATAATACTGTATGTGATGCTACAAAATCCGTAAAGTGCCAGGATACATAGTATTCAGTTTGTTAAAGTTATCCAGTCTGAATTCTCAAAGTCAGTAACTGTAGCGTTTCTGTTTCTGTGTGATTTCATGTTTTTTTGAGTGGCTGTTTGTTCTTTTATATTTTAAGAAATGAGAAAGGTACGTCTGAAGATTTAAGGGAAAAAAGCAATGCCAAATGTTTCACCTCTGGCATGCTTAAAAATATTACATATTTGGAGAATGTATAAGCAATAGGCAATAAGGAAGAAATAAAAGGTCACAAATGTCAGTCATCTTCTGTACTGCTTCACCCTGTTAAGGGTCACAGAGAAGCTTGGAGCCCATCCCGGAACACATAGGGTGCAGGGCAGGGGACACACACAATGGGCAATTTGGACACACCAATCAACCTAACCGGCATGTCTTTGGACTGTGGGAGGAAACCAGAGAACCTGGAGAAAAACCCACCAAGCACAGGGAGGAGTCCATTCACACAGACCCAAGGCGGGAATCGGACCCCATGCCTGGAGGTGCGAGGCAACAGTGTTAACCACCACACCACCATGCCACCTGGTCACAAATGTAACATTTACATTCTAAAACTTTTGTACCTTATAATTTCAAAATTGTTTACACTTTGTGGCCTTATTCTGCTGTTGATATTGGTGCATTAACTGTTTGTGCACTACAAAGGAATCCGCTGTTATGAAAAGTACATTTATCATTAATTGGAGAAGAAGCATGAAGACAATATTTGTGATAGCAAAACAACATTGATTATTCTGATGAAGTTATAAAGAACAGATTTAATTGTTATCTATCTTGATGTGGAAGAATGTAATTGAGTTTCTTACATGCATACGTATGTACAGAAGTGAAATAAGGGTTTAATTTTTATATCTTGTCTTTGATCATCTCCTTTAATGTTACTGAACTGTAGATTTGTGTTCAAAACAATAATGTGATTTATTTCTCTGGGATACTATAGCAGATAAGGCATTTGTTTCTGATGGGTGCTGTAAGTGTTAGGAATAAGAACTTCTGTGAAGGGAACACATAGAGGTCTGTGTGTGCTGGATTGTGTTCAGTCAGTCTGTGTGGGTTTATCCAAGTTGTCTGGTTTCCAACCACGTCCTGAAGAAATGAGATTCAGCTGCACTGTTGTATCGAACTTGTCCTTGTGGTGTGTGTGTGTGTGTGTGTGTGTGTGTGTGTGTGTGTGTGTGTGTGTGTGTGTGTGTGTGTGAGTGAATGCATGTATGTTTAACCGCATATGTGTGTGCAAGTATACACATCCTTGAAATCTGTGTTTCTTGGAAAACATCATTGAATTCATTTAAAGTGGCATGACAGTGTACACCGTAAAATCTTAACCTAATAAATACAGGAATAGTCTAGATAACATAGACCATTCCATCACATTGCCCTTGTCACGTATATTGGTAATGTCAGGTAATATATACAGGTTCTCTTCTTGGTTTAATGTAATGCTAGAATATAGTTTTAAATTTAATAATTTTTCTGAATAATATATATAGTGGACTTTGACAAAAATTGCATAATAGAAAAACAAATACAAAAAAGATCCTATACAGATGGTAGTGATTTGTAAATAAATGAAATATATTGCATGTAATTGTATTTATGTTTTTCCCAAGTCTCAATGGGCATATATTCATTACCATCTGGTTTTTTAACGAGAGCACTGTAACCATCAAATCATCTCAACAACGTACATATACGAAATCATAACGCTGTTTACGTTGGAAATGTAATTAGTGCAGTTACTACAGAAAGCTTGATGAGTTACGCTGTGAAATAATAAACCCTCCACCTACTAAATCCCTGAGCACAGAATGAGACGTCACTTTACTGAATACTAATAAAGACAACCATAATTTTTCTACAACTCCCTCCCTGACTGAAACATCTGAAGGTCACTTTACTCTGTTGGCGTTGGTTTTTGTGGTTTATGATACAGGTGGGGCAGGGGGTTGGGGTGAGCTTTGTTGGATGTGACCCTGAGACTTTATATTTCATAATCAAAATCAGTTGTCCTCAGTTATCTTTATTACCACCAATGATGTCAATCAAGACTCTTACTAGCTATGTTTATATTGATAGTGTTTAAGAGATTATGTTGCCATTTATTTTTAAATCCATTAATTACACTATGTGGTTGGTGGGTGGGTGGATTGGTGGGGGGGGGGTCCTTTAAAATAACAGTATGGCTTTCTATTGGTTTTGTTGTTTAGAACCATAACAACAGGCCTAAAAGCGTGGGCCATGTTACAATGAAATCAACATCAGTCTAATGTGAAAACCTACAAATGTCCTCGCTTTCCAATACATGCAGAACATGTTTCCTGCCAGAGTGGTAACGTCTGTCTGAAACATGGCAGCAAGTTCTGAAGATGAGATCCAAGAAGTCAGCTGGAACTTGTAAAACTTTTTGAAAACTATAGTTTCCTTTTGTTAGAGGACTGAAGCAAAGGTCATTCCCAGACATTACTTTCTCTGTTCAAATTGTATCTCTGCATTGGAATTATTAATAAACGCCTCAAATATTTAATCAGCCAAAGTTCATGTTTCCTTTCATTACCAATGTGCCTATGAAAGTAAATGTAAATTTGACCCCATTGCACTAGTGTCTATAGAAACAATGGGACAAATATCGACAGAAAGAGGTGGTCTTATTTTTCTTAGATATTTACTTAAAGCGATATAATTAGGTTGGTCTATTGGATTTCAGGTCCCGCATCACCAGGTGACTCACAAAATCCACTTAATCACGTAAATTTCACCAACAGTGTAATTATCCAATGAATAAAATGAAAGGATTAAGTTTTCTGTATATTCTAACATAAATACTCCCAAGAACAAGAACCTAATATTATTTTATCAAACTGAAGGCTGTTTTCAGGATATATAACATGCTCTGTGCTTGTGTCTGGGACAGTCTGTACTGATATTATTTATAAATGTGCATGTGTTGACATTCCGTAGTCTTTTGATCCGGTTATGGCACTTTTAAATGTAAATCTGGTGTTTTCACTGACAGGATACAAAGTAGTTCTGAAATATGTTGTATCTTGTATTTAAGTTCGGTCACTGTATTCTTTCCTACATACAACAGTAACTAAATGCTATTCTGATACAAAAACGGGAGAAACTGGAAAAAAATGCTTGATGATTATACATAACCACTATTATATTTACATAATATTTTTTTTTTTCTAAAATAAATTTTTTTTCTAAAATTTTTCTTCAAAAATAGAGGCATGCTACTAATCTGATGTTTTGGGAGAAGTTATACTTCAAAAATGGGCGTGTTTTAGAAGTCCACACCTACCCATCTTAAAAATGGCTAAAATGCAAAATAAAATTGAAAAAAAAATTTAGAAAGAGAGTAAAATTATTAAAAATATTAAAGTTAAGCATTGCGGAGAAATGCTCCTGCTGGTGTTCTCCCTTACAGCAGCAGCAAACACAATTCCTGCATATTTCTAAGAACTCCACTTGTCATAGATGGTATCGCAGACTGTATCATTACCTTCTGAAAGTAAAACAATAGTTTCTATGAGCTGTAAAATTGTAATAATGCTTACAATACTGCATAATTCCCAAAAGCACTTATGAGGTAAAATTTTTGCAATTGTAAAGAAAAAAAAAACCACATTCTTCTTGACACAACATCCAGATGACCCAGACTAAAATACTCCAGTGTAAGTGAATAAAGTAGCACCGTGAAGCTAATACAACAAAAGTCCGTGTTAGAAATGATCTCAAGAACCAGGAAAGCTCATTTTGTTTTCCTGATGATTTCCTGATTTTTCTAAGAATACTAACCGAGTATATAAAACCACCCACTTCTAGTATGTGCGCACACCATTTAATGGGATAAAATGTTGAGTATAGTCAAGAAACTCTAAGTGTCAGTGCAAAGTATTCTGTTTCATAAAGATCCACCCATCATATTATTTATACAGGACGTATTTGGGCAGACGTTTCCACATGGTGGTGCTAGCAGACTGTAAAAAAAAAGCATTTTTTTCCCTTTTTTTCCCCCCATTGCCTCTCTCCTCTTTTATAATGTAAAAATGAGAGGAGCCGTTACGGCAAATTAAGCAGAATAAAGATAAAAAACAACTCAATTCACCTCCGTCATTTGAGAGTACTCAGTGCAGCCCCCAAATGGACCCGAATGCAGATCTGCAGAGATGAGTGTCCCTGACAGATGGGCCTAGGGGTAATTAAAGCACCAGAACCAGCTCCTCGTGCCACCATATCTGTGAGCCCACGGTGTGACACTTTTCTCTGAGCCCGATCCGTCACCACCTCTCTCATATATTCTATTAACACCTTATGTCAGAACTTCGCCATTTTAACGTCAGCTGTCATGATGTTCTGACTCAACATCATGTATGTAACTGCTGTATTTAATTTTTTTTTTCTATCTATGGAACCAGTGTTTTTCTGTGATGTGGGTGGTGGGGGGGTTGAAGCTGCACCCCAAGTGTTTTTGGCAACAGTGGAGTTAAATCAAAGGACTGACTGGAGAGATTTTGTCGTGGTTCCATCTGCTACTGGAAAGCTGTTGAAAGAAACGCTTTGCAACCCAGTTGGAGGGCTTCAGTCCTGTAGACCACAGTTAGAGTGCCTTGTTGTAGGACTTGACAGCACCCACACAGAAACGGAGATGACGGAGATCAAAATTCAGCTCTATCTCCCTCCAACCCAGGGTCTTGTTAAATATTTTCATCTTGTTGTGTTGCACATCATTGGGCTGGTAGGATTGTATATGCTGGATAACAACAGGGGTGAATTGGCAAAATAAAATTGCCTTTAGTGGGAGGTTGGGTGGGTGCGTGGTCATGCCCTGCAATGGGTTGGCACCCTGTCCTGAGTGTGTCCTGCTTTGTGCCCTAGACTTCTACTTGGGATAGACTCCAGGCCTCCGGCAACCCTGAACGAGGTAAGTGGCTTCCTAATGGATGGAACGGATGAATAGCAACAGGTAAATGGCAGTATATCAGATGTATTCTCCTTTCCTTTTATAGCATGCATTACAGATTTTCAACTTGATTGGCCGTAAAAACAAAAACAAATGAAGTTTCTGGATGGGTATGTTTAGTAAGTGGCCTTCTTTTTCATGCAATATTTGCTTTTCCTTTTTCTCCGGCAGCCTTGCGAACTGTGTCGCCAATTAAAAATACAAAGGTAATTATTTCCTACTCATGAACCATATTGTCTCATTTACACTTTTGACAAATGTGGGCAGTTTTGAGTGGTGCTTCTTCTGATGTTTCAGTGAACTCTTTGAACCTCAGTTAAACGTATTTATATTTATTATATAATACATATTTTATATTTATTTTTGTTTCCTGTACAATTAAGGTGTGAATCACTTGACTGTTGTATTGTTATATATTGGATAAAAAAATAAATAAATACAAATCTTAACCTTCTTTATTACCTGGTTTGTTCAATACCTCAGATAAAACTTTTATTATACAATCAATAAAATCTAGAATAATTTTGCAAGTATTTTGAAATCTCAACATGGCATCACATAAAACCAGTTCAAAATAAGGGAAACTGAATAAACAGCTGCTCTGACATACACAGGCTGTTGTCTGTGGATTTATAAATTAACAACTATTGACAAAGTACCTCTTTTCATTCTGGCTTTGAGCATCTCGGCAAACAATACATTTTTTTTTCTTCAAATTCATCTCCATAACATATTCTATCATAGTGAAATGAATGCCTCTTTCAATAAAATGTTAAAACCTTATTAATCATGCAAAAGTAAATCATTTGCATCTTTCATGGAAGCCAAGTTATCAAAATTATACTATGCACACACAATCATAGATTTTCCAAGTTTCTTACAAATAAGTGAGAAAATTGATATTCAAAACAGTTAATAACAAGATATTTCTTTTGTAAAATCATGGGCTTTAAGTCAAAGATGCTTAACAGCCTCAAATAATGAGCAGTTTTCTTTGTTCAGTGATAACTGAACGCGTGCTAAGCATTAGCATTAACAGGGATGTGTGCTCATTTGTCTTATGTCCAAATGGTTTTGCTGCTCTGAATTAGACCTGTGTTACCCAAGATAAAATAGCAAATTAAACAAAACGAATACGTATTGTATCTTGTTATAACGGATGTTTATAGTGCGCAGGTGACAAGTGTCCAGTAAACAGGTCAAGAGGGAAACAATGCAAAACTGTATACTGTACATATAAATAAATAAATAGTCCAATTTTACTGATTATCAAGCCTATCATCAGTCTTCATATCTGGCATCTCACCATATGTACTGGGCCCTTAGAAGTTTGTTTGTGAAGTACTTTCTTCTGGAATAACAAATCCTCAGGAGAAGAGAAGAGAAGAGTAGACAGAAAAGAAAAGAAAAGAAAAGAAAAGTACCAGTAGGATTTCCTCAACTATGCTTTGGTTAGTGACAAACTATCCTCCACATAGATTGGTGACAGTTGAAACTGTCCCAAACAGCTACATAATTTGACAAGTCAGCCCCTAACCAGGTGTTTCACTGACAGGTAACAAGATGGCTGTGAAGAACCTCCAACCAAGCTAGAAATATGACAGGTGTTGTTAAGGTGTTGCTGTTCTCCAGACTTACACAACACTACCTGGTAATGAGGAGCTACGGTGTCACATTTTACAGTTTTAATTATTTGCATTATATGAGCGTTCGGGGTTGATACGAGTCCAGGTCATTATTCCAGCATCACCTGGACTGTGCTGTTTCTTTTCTCACTGCGCCAAGGGTTCATGGGAGATTGAAGATTCACATTTAAGAAGGCTTGGACACTGTATTTTTAAGTATATATCCTAACATAAAAGACACCATTTCAAAAGGCTGAACGCATTAATTAAACAAAAGCCTAGCAATAACACATGGAGAGGATTGCACTTCTAAGATTATAAAAGAAAATCCCACAATTTTGATTGAGCGCAGTATTCCAGTAGTGCCCTAAACTTTTTCTACAAGTTAGAGAGCAAATCTGTGTTGATAATGTCTGACAGTAAATATAATTAGAAAATGAATGGACAGGGTCTGTTCTAGACTTATGCTTCACTCTTTCCTTTGTAGCTTTCTTATGAGTGTCTCAGTACAGATGCCATGGCTTTTCTCAAGAACAATTTCCCTTCAATATACCTCTCACCAGCATCATGCATGCATGTGAAAGTACACTGAATAATATTACTTCTTTAATAGTTCATTACCTAAAAAAATGGTTTAATACCAGGTTATTTGGAGGATGTGAAGTGACTATGGAGAAGTAAAATCTAATCAGATGCTGAGCTCCACTTCACTGCTTTGAAAAAGTTTGTCAGTGTTGCAAAATCCATTATTTTTTCCCCTCATTTATGTAATATATTTATATTTAGTTTTCATTCTACCAGATTTTAATAATGGGATTAAATCATCAGTGCATACATAGAAATTCTGCAACACTTATTGACTCTGTGAAAAGTTGTACTGTTATATGCAATTTTATGTAGATTAAATTTACTGTCATTGTATTAGGTTTATCTGTTGAAATTTTAATACACAAGTTTTGGGTGCCAAACTATGCTGAGAAGACCTGTCTCTGGAAAGAGGTACAGACGAACAGACATGAAAACAAAAACACAAGATAGATTTATTTTAACTGTGTAAAAAGAAAATAGTTCTACCACCCATAGCATCCAAAGTAGCCTGTGTGCATTTGCTGCTGACTTGTTTAATTTGCAACTCCCCATCCTGGTCTACACCAAACTGTGGATTAAAACAACTGTTGGGAAAACAAAAATTCCTTTAGGGCATCCAGATGAAACATGGAAAACAACTTATTCTAAATGAAGAAGAGATGTGGTGGGTCTGTCAAGAATAAAAAGAAAGTAGCTACTGACAAAGACGTTAACTGGAGCTGAGGTGATGGACCAACATAAGGACATTCTCAGCAGGCGTGCTACTCAAAGTCAAAGCCTCAAGACTGGGATAAACTATCTATACAAAGACTGCAGCACTGCAATATGAAACAGGTCCAAAGCCAGTAGAACTGTTCTTTCAACAAAAGCCATGTAGAATAAACAAATAAATACTGAGTTAAACAGATCCCACTAGTTTGTCAGTATGAAGGGTCAGTTCCCCTGAATTACATGTACTGCTGCATTGTGTTGTTGTCACTGTTATTGTCTTTGGAACGATGGCTGAAGTGTAGCTTCCTCTCATTGAGAAAACACAAACAATGACTCATCAGCTACCTGGCTTCATATTGATTGTTTGTAATGAACAATGCACCCAAAATTCTTGAAATTTCAAAACAAAGAGCATCAGTTTCTTGTTATTTTACTCTCTGGTGGCAAAACACATGAATTTTCAAAAAGTGCACTTAAACCCCCATGACAACTTATACATTTTTATTATATCAGTCCCCCTGTAACTGTTTTTGTGTGTTTTTTACACCACTTTAGTGTAGCATAATCATATAAAAAGTGTCTGATTAATCCATTGATTTTAATGGGAAACTCTACTGTTAAAATTAATCCTTATCTTCATTTCAGAGTTTGTTGTTATTGGATGTTCATTACCAGTACTGTGTATTTTGTGCTCAATTTGTTATCAGGTTATGAGTTATGAATAAACGTCAAAAGTCCTGCTCAGGACTGTCTCCGTCTCCTCTCGGCAAGCTGAATGTCCGTGATGCCGGTTTACAAAAGCAGGCCTCAGTACTTCACCCTTATTGTTAGGCTCAGAAAACCGAAGATTTAGCTGAATACGCTGGTCCTCAAATATCATCCAGTGCCGCAAACTCACAAAAACGCAGAAACCGCAAACACACCCCTGAAGATGAAAGGGTGAATGTTACACAAAATAAGTAAATAAATTAGCTCCTTTCATCTCATGAGTGCTGATATTACCTTGTGTTCAAGGACAAAAGTAGGTTAAGTGAATTGAAGTGTGTAAAGACCTTTCTAGAACTCTTATGAAGCATATGCCCAGTCGCCTCTGTTAAGATGAGGCTTCAATACCAGCAGAGTTTTGGAACCTGTACAGAAACATACCTTTGCTGTTACCAGTGAAGTCCAAGTTGTATCACTTAACCCGGTACACTTAACCTTTCCTGTATTTAGCTCCAACTGGCACTGAGTTCAGCATTTTTAAATTTTTTTAAAGCTGAAGGGAACCCATGACACGGCAGACTATACAAAGTGGGTACGATTAAATAACTTGGTTTGCTGCCAGAGTGCCGCATTGTTGTCGAGTGATGAGTTGACCTTCGCTAAATGCTGTATGGCAGACACAGCAATCTCACTAAATTAAAGCATCGTAACAGAAACCTCAGATTCTCAATCCTCAAGCCTCAATTACATCCAATTAGAAAAATGCTTCACAAACTCAATGGACTTGCCTTAGTTCAGTAAACGTACTCAACAAAGCCATCAAAACCATTCAAAATTACACTTGCTGCACAAGAGGGGTTTAAGGCATACAATTGCAATTTAATATCAAATCTGGCTGGTAAAAACACTAATTAATGGATTTTGTTCTTTGCATTGCATTGAGACAATGGCATCAATGGAAGAATAAATATTACTAATCAAGCACAGTAGTTTTCACTTTTTTGACATATTTGCTGCAGTGCAGTGAGATGTATAGGATAATTAAACATCAGGGGAATTCCTTTTGTTAGCAGAAGCTATCAATTGGTGGTTGCCTATAGAGCTTTAATTTCCCTTGCTGCCAGTACAAGGGAACACTTTTGATCGAGCTAAAAGCTCAGCCCTGTCTGTGTGTAATTTTCAAATACACCAGAGATACTCTAGTCTCTTTACATGCATGGTGTAGGGGGTTTAATGAAAAACATCTATGTGTAAAAAATAATAAAATAAAAAAAAGCAACAGCACATTTCAAACCTGTGTATCAAAGCTTCCAAGCTGAATGGAATGATAACTAGAATTTGTGATTCAGATCTATTTGCCGAATGAAAGAACATACGTACCGTTGTCTCAGTTGCAAAGCCATTGAGTAAAAAAATAATCTCGTTCAGAGGCGCGTGACTGGCATGTCGAATGTCTGGGATAAATGCGAATTACACTGACTGATATTAGTCATCAACATTATGAGTCAAAAAAGGTGGCACTATGGCAGAACCAAGGTCTATAAATGAACACTGTCAAAACTGCACCGAAAACAACTCGTTTTACATCACGCTGTGGTGACGCATTCTCCGTTACAGCCGTGGGACCTGGTCTTGCCAAGGATCGTTTGTAACAAGGCTGAGAGGGTGTCTATAAATTGGGCCCTCGGTATGCGTTCTAACTGCTAATTCCACAAGCTGTCAGCAGGTCTCACATTTGGTGAGGGTGGCCTCTTTGACACTACTGGAAACTCAGGATGTCCATTCTCCTGCCGGGAACGTCGTCATGTTTGAAAGAGAGCAGAAAGACAGACAGCAAGGCAGCTCATACTGACATCACTTACTAAATGTGGAAGTTAACAGCAAGCTCACTGTCCTCCTGCTCACATGACAGGCAAATGTCTTTTTTAGTTCGACTTTGTGCATTGGAGCCAGGATGCCGCTCTGCACACATGCACCAGACTGACTTACGTTTGTTCGTTACAGTTGTCTACACAAAGTGTTTGCATGTTGCCATGGTTTTGCTTCACTTCAGGACCCCTCTGAGTTTGTAAGAAAGACTATGTCACTGTCTTCATACTGTATGTTCATTCAAAATGTAAATTAAAAGGTTTAATTTTATTTAAATAAGTTACAGGCTACAATGACGTGGTGGTTTGCACCATCTCCTCTCAGCCCCCAGGACTGGGGTTTGATTCCCCCTGCAGGTCTATGTGTATGGAGTTTGCATGTTCTCCCTGTGCTTGGTGGGTTTTCTCCAGGTACTCCGGTTTCCTCCTACAGTCCAAAGACATACAGGTTAGGTTTATTGTCTCCAAATTACCTGTTGTACATGTGTGTGCCCTGTGGTGGCTTGGCACCCTACCCACGGTGTCTTGTGGCCCCTGGGATGGACTCCAGGCTTCCTGCGACCCTGATTTGGGTATGTGGTATAGAGAATGGATGGATGGAACCTACAGGCTCATTTCACTGTTCCTGAAAAATATCAAATGATTATATATTATTAATCGGATGCCAAAAACTATGAAAGTCCCTATTTGGTTACTGTGTTTGATGTAACATGATGGAAACATTGTCTAATGCATCTAGTTTTTTCAGTTTATGTGTACTGTGCAGTACGTGCAATCGGCATGTCAATGAAAGGCAATTAATTTGGAGCTCAACTAGATTAAAAACAAGCACCCAAGCTAGCCCCAGAGATCACAAAATCATTCATTGAACCCAGATAAAAAATCTGACTGGCTCCTTTACAGGCCCCTCCTGTCAGACACTACTTGCTTCTGAAAAAAATTACATCTAGACTCCATGTTAAATATGGCCCCTTTGTGGTTCCAAAGTTTTAAAAATATTAGAACCACCCCTCACACAAACACACACACACTGACTCAGAAATTGTGACATAAAAAATGTGTTAAGGATGAATGTACAGACTGTGCATCTATCATGACGTCTATAGACATTGCATCTGCATCTCGAAGGCCGACTCCTCTCAAAGTCATAAAACCGTGAAGCACAGAGGCAGTACCTTTGGAGGGTAGAGACGGTGACTCAATCAAATTCCATTAATGTTGGACTGACAATTCAAACCCTGAAGGACAGCAGCGTGTGGATTTTACACTTAATCTAAATACTCACTGCTGTGATTGAAGTCATTATTTGCACAATAGGTCCTCTCATGCAGTGTCCCAAGTGCTCACTGGTCATTAATTGAAAGGTAACCTGAAAAATCAGTCGCTCAAGACTTGAACCTCTGGTGTACAGCTCTTATCAAATCTAAATTATATTGTATTTCTAATATAAATAAATAAGACTGTATATATACTCTGAGGGTAGCATAGATTTGGGGGGACATTCCCAATATGTGGAAACAAGTAAGTTAACTCATAATAGATCAGATACCATACATGTGTAGTGTGCCCCTCCCAACCCCAAATTTGAAATAAAACCAGTGATTCAGAGTAATCCAATTTAAAATAAAATTCTACTGATAAAATGTTACATAATCAAATGAATCGCATTCATTGAAATACTCTCTAAGGTAATGTGTATTTTGGTACTTGTTATTACAATTGCATATGCTATTGTTGTTGCTTTAGAGAAAACTGTATAATATCATTTTAAGTGAGTCACTGTTTTCTGCTGTAACGGTTTGCTTTTCCCATTGCTGTGTGAGCCACATGTAAACCATGTTCGAATCACGTACCAGTTATTCATTCTGCTGACTTGGGTCATATACCACAGTGTGAACTGAACACTGTCAAGGCTGAGGGACACCACCTGTTAAATCACTTATATTACATGTGAGAATTTGGTTGCTTACCAACAGGAGTCAATCAAGATAAAATTTTAAAACAGCTGTCGAGTTATGGCTTCACTCATGGCTTTTTGCAATTATGTAACTAATACGGAAAACACTGTCATTTAAATTCTGAAGAAGTCATTTTTTTTAGCTCATAAAAGGTGGCATGACATAACACAGATGCTAAACCTATGGCCTCCTGTTCAGCTTTCTTTGTTAAGTGAATTGGCTTTGTGCTGATTGTTTTTGCTAACCAAGCCTTACTCTTTGAGCAGTCCTTTAGCTTGTTTACATTTTTTTACATTTATTCCTTTAGCGACATACAATGAATAATAGTACACGTGCATGTCACAAACGAAGTCAAACTGTCAGATAATCTAAATCTAGCTTCTTCCAATAAACAAGTTGGTTGTTAAGCACCAGTTAATAAAGAGACTAGTTATAGTTTTGAGGAACTGAACAGGGCCACTGCTATACATTTTGGGCTACAGAAAAGACAATGTGTTAGATTCTATGCTGTGTTTTAATTTTTGAGGGCCCCTGTCTGTCAGAAGCCCTTGGAATCAGCCTAGGTTCCACCCCTCTATGGTGATTCTGAGACTGATAAAAAAAAATTGAGTTTAAATTGTTACAAAAAGATCCACAATGCAAAAATATAATAATAAGAAGAGTTATTATAATAATGGTGTGGTGGTTAGCACTGTCACCTTGCACTTCTAGGGTTGGGGTTCAATTCCCCACTGGGTCTCTGTGTATAGAGTTTGCATGTTCTCCTGGAGCTTGGTGGGTTTTCTCTGTGTTCTCTGGTATCCTCCCACAGTCCAAAGATATGCAGGTTAGGCTGATTGGCATCTTCAAATTGCCATTAGTGTGCATGTGCCCTGTGGTGGGTTGGCACTTTGCCCAGGGTGTCCCCTGCCCTGTGGCACCCTGGGATGGGCTATCCTAGGGGCCACAGGTATAGAGAATGGCCGGATAGTAATAATATACCATTGAAGTTTGTGAAATTGTTAAGAAAAAAGTTGAATTGTTAGCTTCAGTGTGATTTTATTTTTTATCGATTGTTGCATTGTCTGAGAGCACAGCCCCTCTTGGGAATGAAATGACTGTGGATGTGAAACCATCAAGGCCCTTAGCGCTCCGCTGTTTTATTGAATAGGGATTCTAATGGGCTGTCCGTGTTGAAGAAGAAGGACAATAACGATGTTGTGTGAATTAAGAAAAAAAAAAAACACCTTGGCCATTAGAGGAAGGAGAATTCTGTCAGAGTGCAAAGAACACTGTATTGCATTTCTGGCCGATTATGTTATAATTTGTGCCAGCGTCTCTGTGTTCGTTCTCGCTTATTTAGCTTGTGTGCTAACTGCCCCTTTACTCAGTTCTGACATTATATTACCATTGACCCTTTTATGTAATTTGTGACTCACAACACAAACATCACCTGCTATTCCTCTGTGCTACACATTATTTCATTGTGATAACTGCTTGCTGCTCCGCTGATGTAAAATAATAAAAAATATCATAAGGTAAGGAGGACATGGTAAAAAAAAATAAAAATTAAGAAAATGTGTAAAATTAAAGTATGGTATTTCTGAGTGTTCTTTAGATGGAATGTGAAAATTATGGGTGTCCCGTTGGCTGAATCGTCACCTCCAGGGGGAGAAGACCCCCAGTAACTCCTACAGTTACAGTACCTTTCAGCATTAACAACTAATGTGCTCCTTTTACAAGTAAGGATCACAGTGTAATTTCTATTTTAGTTTGTAAATAAGTGCAGCATAAGGGAAATTGAAGAATTAGGTATTAGGCACTGTGAATCTGTGGAGTGAATAGGCAAAAAAAAATGAAAACTACAGAATAGACTTTTGTTGTACATTTATTCATGAATAAACAGCATACCGGTACTGAATTTCCTGATGACATGTTTAAACTACAATAGAAATATTGCGCAAAATCAGAAATAAACAATATAGTCCACAACTATAGAAATGATTATAATAATAATAATAACAATAATAATCATCATCATCATCATCATTAATTCATAGTAATAGCAGTAGTAGCAGAAAGTTTTTTACTAATTGTATTTATTTATTTATTTATTTATTTATTTATTTTTGTACACCAAATCAAGTAGCTGTTTGTGTCACCGCTGTTGTAAATTCTGACAACATTTCTGATGTGGAGGACTGAAATCCAGGCCTGGGCTCTCTGCTGTTGGCACAGGCAGTACAGAATGCTCACTCAATCCAGGCTGCCTGATACAAGCCAAGCCCCTCCTCAGTGCTGAGCAGCATCTGTTCTGTTCTGTTCTGTTTTGTCTTCTGTTGGGTCTGTTTTGTGGTGTTCTATCTGCTCTGTTCTTTTTGCTCTCTTCTGTCCTGTCTGTTCTACTCTATTTCTGTTCTTTCCTGTTTTGTTGTCTGTCAGTTCTGTTCTGTAGTGTTGTATCTGTTCTGTTCTGTCCTATCTGTTATGTTCTGTTCTGTGCTGTTTTGTCTTCTGTCTGTACTGTTCTATCTGTTCTGTTCTTTCCCCGCTGTTCTGTTCCTGTCTGTTCTCTTCTGTCGCATTTGTTGTGTTCTATCTTGTTTTATCTGTTCTTTCTGTTTTGTTTAGTTCTTTTTTGTGTGTGTTTTCTCTGTTGTGTTCTATTCTTCTTACTTTGTACTGATTTGCATCTGCGTCTCTTTGGAGGAATAAGGAACGAGTCCATAATTTATCATATACCACTTGTTGACCTTGAACACTATCCAATTCATTCTTACTCTTGGATGAAACATCTCGGCTTTGCTTATGTACCTTTCATTTTCATATTAAATGATAATAGAGGAAGTGCAACGTTTTCATTTGACACTGGAGCATTGTTTGTTCTGGCTGAAATAACCACTGCTCCAATACAGGGGCACAAATCAAATCACCGTAACCATATTAGAGGAAAAAAAAAATCTCAAAATCTCTCACAGCAAGTTTTCATCATGCGGTACTGGCAGGATCTCTGTGCAGCTGATAAATGGCTTTGATGGGTCTCTAGCAAGGAGGTGTCTCTTGTGTATAACATCAGACATAGAACAGCTGCTCTGCATTCAATTCATTAAAAGCCAGAGATCTTAAAGAGTAAATTAGCTTAAAGGGTTTAAATGTCATTGCATATCTCTTACATCACTTAAATATTAACAAAAGCAGTGGAATCTCACGTTTCTCAGAAATACACCAATACAGAAATACATTCTGTTACAAACAGTACTTAGGTTAAAAAGGTCATATAACAATGAACATATGAATATATGCGTGCGTGTGTGTGTTTGTGTGTGTGTGTGTGTGTGTGTGTGCCTGCAAGAGTATGCACTATATACAGTATCTTAAATCTGTGGATGAGCATTATTTTCCTTTTTTCCATTCAGAAAATATTCATTGTTATTGTTAATAATTGTTCTTCAGCCTCCATCAGAAGCTTGAATAAATATTAGTCCTCTGGTGAATATAGAAAACATACAGTATTCATGAAATCTAACACCAGTTGATGTTTATGACAAAACAACATACTTGTTATGTAGCAGAAATGGCTGAGTAGCTTTTAATGTCATGGCTTCCACCATAAAAAAAGTTTTAATTTATTTACGGCGAACAGGATTTACTTAGAGTGATTCAAAACAAATGAACCGTACACCACAGCTTGCTAAACGTTTTCTTCAAATCCAGTGCTTGCATGTGCATAGCATGACATTCTGATTTATGCAATGTATCCTTTTTATGGTAGAACGCACATGAAAATTCAACATACTCGCTGCGTTCATTTTCATGTAATTGTTTTTTTTTTTTTCTTCTTCTTCTCTTGCCATTTTTGGCTTATTTTATTTATTTATTTATTTATTGGCAATTAATTTAGCAATTCATGGAGAGCACCAACAATTAATCGCAGTTCAATGGAGAACAAAAGTGCTCCCCTTTATTTAATGTAAAATGTTGTGGTGTTGTGAGTTAGAGACATTGTACATGATGCAACCGAGCCAGAATTTCCACAGCACTGATTGGTTTTATGCGTCACTGTCACCGCTGGCCTGCAGAGAAAAATCAGCAGATGTATGGCTTAGATAAGTACTACTCTCCTCTCGGTTCAATACAACATGTATATATAATTATAATATAACATAAAAGTTCTTTTTTTGTTGATATATGTGTGAAATGTACATTCAAGTTACATTTTTTTGGGGGGGGGGTGGGGGATTCACTGATAAATACACAGTAAAGATATGATTAGTGTCTTAGTAACATATTCATGTTTACAAGAGGTCAGGATTTCTTGAGTTAAAATATACACAATTTAAAATGAGTGCCATTGTAATAAAACAATATGTTTTGCAATCCTTATCGCATGGGAATGCAGTTAATATAGCAGAGAGTTCGTTTGTTGTGTTTTTTGTGTCTCGATTAGTGATGTTACTGTAATCGTAATGTTTGTCACTACAGAGATTTTACTGTTAATATTGAATCGCGCGACTAAAAAAAAAAAAAAAACATTATTAACAAATAATATATATTTTAATAAACTGTTACTAAAAGTTTAAAATTGTTAAGAATTCCCAGTTGTTTAGTGACACGTAACAGCAAATAAACTTTTGCAATACTTTCAGATCTATTAAATTGCCAATGGGCTGGAAAAAATAATAAGGTGAAAATGAATGTATTTCTGTTTGGTTTGCAAAGGACCCCCCCCACTGTGTGTTTGCTCTGGAGAGATGTGCATGGAAGGCTGTTCAGCTATATATCTTCTTATATTTACCTTTTTATTATTAAGTCATCAAAGCACATGTGCAATTAAACTGAATCAATAGGAAGAGGCTGAATCCAAAGCCTAAATTACTCTTTAAATGTCACCACGAAACCATTTTTTTTTTAATGGACGAGACAAATATTTAACCTTATATTAACTTGTTTTTAGACCTTCTGACAGTCTTAACTTTCACTGAAGATGTATGCATGAAATGGCATTAGTATAATTTTTAATATTGTAATGGAGGTTTCAAAATGTGGCAGATACCTGAAGTTCTTTCTGGTCATTGGACAGAGGAACACGGTGACACAGTGAAGCTAGGTGAGCAAATGGCAGAACTCCCCCACACCTGGACAGCAACTGTTCTGTAAATGCAGATGTGAACTTCTGTGACAGCCACGCACACCCATGATGCCCCGTGCACGCCTTCGGCACTGACGCTTGACTTCGGTGACTAGCACTTGTGCTGACATGGAGGAGTGGATATCACAGCGGTGATGTCATCTTGTTTCCTCTCGCTCCTGAGATGGACAGCTTGACAAGATGGTGACTGAAAGTTCAGGTGACAACAAACCAAGAGCTTGTCAAAGGGGTGAACACTTGACTAAGGCTGTGTATTACGCACTGTTATGTATTATATATAATTGTCCTGGGAAACATTAAGTTGGTGAGTCACACAAGTCAATTTATATATATTTTTTTAAGGTCAAATTTGTTACAGGTAGTCTCATTAAAGCGATGGCCTGAGTTCAGCTCGGTAATGGATGCTTTACGGATATCACTGGAGAGACAAGGACAAGGTTTATCTGAGAGGCTAGATTTTTTTTATTTTTTTACATTATCTGCCTACAGACGCAGCATGAGCTGCGGAACAAGGCCTTCGTGATCTGCAGAGATCTTGCTTACACTTCTCCTACTCTGGAGTTGCTGAATGATTCGCTGTATAAAAACTTGTTTTGTGTTGATAAGCAAAGCAACTATGTACATGTTGTTCTTTTTTTCAGCTGTGTGCAGGTTATTTGCGCTGATCCTGCTTTCTGATTTCAGTAGTCTTACTGAAGGACTTCAACTCAGAGATGAACTTAAGCATTGAGTATATGTTTTTTAAGTTTTATAGAAATTACAAATGACAAACATAATAGATTAATATAAGGTTACCAACTGGGTTTTGTGGATGATGGCTGAAACAGTGAAGACTGGGCTATAAGTAGTCCACATGAGCTCTGTTCTTCATGGTGCTTGGCTCACATTCTGTGGCAGCGTGAGTTAAGTGGCAGTTCTGTCACGTTGAGAACAGCCGATGGAGGTGGTTGGGGCATCTTGGTGAGGGGCTCCCTCGTGTGTCTCCTGCTGTTGGTATACCAGGCAAAGTTCCACAGGACAAGGCCCAGGAGCAGACCCAGGGCATGCTGAAGGGATTACATCCCTTGGCTGACCTGGAAACGCCTGGTGAATCCCACAGGAACCACTCATGTCTATAGCTGGGACAAGTCTGATCTGCCCTGTTCAGTAAATTAGAACAGTACCTCTCACAAGAAAGAGTGCTGTGGAAAATGTGTGCTGTTTGCCTGTATTTCAGTTTTAAAGATACAGAAATAGATTATATTGACTAACAGTCTTGATTGTGTTTTAGTGAGTGAGTGTTTATGGCTTATCCTGGCCAGGAGACTGTCCCAGCCAATACAGGGCATAGGACAAGATGTAACAGCCAGTATTTCAGTCCAGTGATGGACATAAGATATACTTTAAAAAAACCACATTATGTACATTCAAATATTCATTGTTTAATTTGCAGTTTTTATATATATTCACTTTATTTAAAGCCCACAACACTATGCATTAGTTGATTATAGCTAATAGTCAGCATTAAAGAGACACTGCATGTCTCATAACAGTGTGATACAAAAGCAGCATTGTCTCCTGGAAAACATATGATTTTGTGTATGACCATATGGAAAACACATTGTGGAAACAGATTGTACAGCCGTATGCCTTTGATTATGGAATCAATGAGCCTACTTGTTTTAATACCATAAAGCAATATACATATGTTTATAAACAGAATATGCAAATACGGAGTTAAAAATATGTATGCGTGAACCAACCTAACATGGGCTGTTAAACATTACATATGTCCAACGTGAATGACTTGAATGATTTAGGGTTATGTAGTCATGACAACACTGATGTGTTCTGTACCCTATAAGACAGGAGAGACTGGCACCTTCCACCTTTTGTGAAAATGCCAGTGAAACATGGCCTTTGGTGAAAGCTTTACAGCCTGACAGAATATCTGTCATGTGACAGAAGATGATTTTGAAGGACACTGTGTCCATTTTTCCGTACACTTGTGACTGTTGCTGTTGAACATACAGCAATATTAGTCCTAAACTTGACAGAAACTAAAATTGCACTTCATAGAAATATGACAAGACATAAGTAGGTACTGTTATGCTGTTCTATTTATTTTGAAATTAGCAAATTACACTGACAGTCATAGGCTGCATTTTCTGTGCATATGGTTATTGGATGTGTGCATCTTTGGCTACTGTGTAGCTGAAAAATGTCAAATAACATGAATAGAAGGTATTATAAGAACAAAATCTAATGACATGTTTTGCTGTTACAATTGGTAGCGGTTTGGGTATGGAGTAGCAGTAGAAGTTTGGGTATGGAGAAGCTGTAGCAGTTTGGGTATGGAGCAACGGTAGCAGTTCGGGGATGGAGCAACGGTAGCAGTTTGGGGGTGGAGCAGCTGTAGCAGTTTGGGTATGGAGAAGCTGTAGCAGTTTGGGTATGGAGCAGCTGTAGCAGTTTGGGTATGGAGTAGCAGTAGACGTTTTCAGATAAATACATTTTAGAAGACATCAAATGCAATTATGAAGCTTTTTGTTAAAATGTAATGTAATAGCACTTTTCATGCAAGACGTGATGTTGCATTGCATATTTCTAGCTTGGGTGTTTAACTGAAACTGGTGAAAGAGGCATCTCAAAATCTCTTCTCTCTGTTCCTTAGACTTACTTCCCTTGTCATTAGCATGCTGCTTACAATTCTATATTTTTTTTCGTCTTCCTAACACAAAAACAAATCTTAAGTAATTTCTTCTTAATTAGTATTTGGATTTCTATGTGTGTTTTTTTAACCTTGGCAAGAAAACACCTGACTTATTATTTCATAAAAAAACATTAACAAGGTCTATGAGTCATCACGCCATCATATATAGAATAATACTTTCAAGCATAAATTTTTTTTAAGTATATTTTAATCACCTCTCATTTCCTTTAGTACATAAAGTGACCAAAATAAGATTTAAATGTTTAGGGCATTACTTCAAACTATTTTTATTTAAAAATAATAATGATATACTTTACAGTCAAGTCTTGTTTAATTTTGTTTCAAGAAAAATACAGCTGAGAAGAAAATTTAAATTGTTGTTCATTCTCTTCTTTCTAGAAACTCTAAGATGTTCCTGGAATAGGTTATTGAGAACAAATATCCTTTTCCCTCAGTGTTTCCTTGTTTTTGTGTGTTTTTCTTTACTGTTCACATGGTAATAAATAATAATAATAATAATAATAATAATAATAATAATAATAATAATCATCATCATCATCATCATGTTGAAAGAAACTGAAAAGATCAGTATATACAAGGACCTGGAAATCGAGATACGCAGGATGTGGGGCTGCAGGACAAGAACTGTGCCAAGAGCATTATGGACAATAAAGAAGGGATCTGACCAAAACCTTAAAACGCTCCCGGCCCGTCCGTCAGCTAGTGAAGTGCAGAGGATCGCACTTATGGGCACTGCACACATGCCTCAAAAGGGTCTTGGATAAATATACTCTTGTTGAGATCTGTATTTATCAATTAACTGCTTACAATAAAATGAGAACATATAAATTATAAACACAATAACAATAAAGCTAGAGAGGACACACACACACACACACACACACACACACACACACACACACACAGAGTTTACGTGCACACAATTACACCACCTTGAGCTTTATGTGTATGTTTTCCTGAATGCTCTTACAGTAGTACTAACCTCTGTTTTTAAAGCATATCCTTTCTGATGTTTATTAACCAAAAGTGCTGGTATGTCAACAGCATCCAGGGTCTCCATGACCACATACATGAGAACACATTCGGTTATTACCCATTGTCTTCGCTGCCCCTGTGTTCTGTTTGACTTTCATTAATAAAAGATGCCGCACATTGAGATGCCACTACAGTAGAGGCCCTTTGTGGCCGTGAACCAGTAGTGCCCTGTGACCTTTACCGAGGACTGGAAAGCGCACGCAATTGACTCCCCTTTGACAGGGAACACTAATGTGTGTCAGTTCCACGACTCTGCAACATTGCAGAAGAAATGTCAAAGAGTCATTCATTATCCAAGCTCATCTGTATGCTTCACGCTGGTTAAGTGGATTGATGGGCTGGGCTGCCTCACCAATATCCCGCTTCCAGAAAAAAAAAAGCGAATTAAATGCAAGAGCTTCCATTACACTTCACACTATCTGAATGAAAATAGCTTCAGAGTATTAATGCAAAACATTTTTAAATAATTAAAAAAATTCTTTAGATGGTATATTGTTTTGAACCTGCACAACTGAAAAACAGAAAGCCTACATATCAAAGCACTGTAACAGTTATATTAACCAATGATCTGTTAGGAACTAAGAGGATGCTCCTGTGATTGGTTGATTTTTTTTTTTCCCTCCACAATGGCTACAACAATTTTACCAAGTACTCTTTTAATGAAAACCAGCTGGCCGTGTTTAGACTAATTGACTGTTAGAATATGAAAGGGAGTCAGCAGGTCACAGTGTTACGGCAGCAGTGTAGGGAAGGGTGTGCTACATGAGAAGTAATTTGACCTAAATATCTCCGGAGATTGAAATTGTTCATTTAAAGATGCCACAACAGAGTTGCTGTGTTGTGAATTTTTTGTTAGTCAGCCTGCGGAGTGTGAATAAATACACACTCCTGCAGTCATAAATAAAAGTATGTAAGTATTCTTTAAACTACCAGGAACAAACTACATACTAAAATGTGCATAAAAAATACATATATA
The DNA here is from genome assembly GCA_025773905.1 of Chitala chitala. Lineage (NCBI taxonomy): Eukaryota > Metazoa > Chordata > Actinopteri > Osteoglossiformes > Notopteridae > Chitala > Chitala chitala. Next base: position 5,935 of record JABJVR010012721.1, on the reverse strand, counting down.
TTCCCTGTTTACCCCTGCGGGTGGTCTTTTTCTCCTTCAAGCTCAGGTCCTCTACCAGAGGCCTGGGCGCTTGAGGGTCCTGCACAGTATCTCAGCTGTTCCTAGGACTGCGCTCTTCTGGACAGAGATCTCAAATGTTGTTTCTGGGATCTGATGGAGCCACTCTCCCAGTTTGGGGGTCACAGCCCCGAGTGTTTCAGCCCTTGGCTTCTTATTTTCCTTCTCTCTGATGTTGCTATCACTTGGAATGGCTACATCGACCACTACGGCCTTGTTCTCCAGTTTGTCCACCACGACTATGTCTGGTCGGTTAGCCATTACCAGTTTGTCAGTCTGTATCTGGAAGTCCCACAGGATCTTAGCCTGGTTGTTCTCAAGCACCTTTGGTGGTGTTTCCCATTTTATCTTGGGACTTCCAGCCCCACATATATATCTATATGGCTTTGCTTTTGCATGGCATTTACAGTGCAGTTTAAATTATGTTAATTATGTTCAGTTCTTGAGTAAAATTAATTGTTTTGTGACAGTTTATAACTTGAGTTATTATTTTTTAACATGCCTGTTCACACGCACAAACACACACACACACACACACACACACACACACACACACACACTCACATTATCCATCTTATTTCATGATGCAAAGCATAATAATTCAGTGGAATTAAACAAACCATAAACTAGTGGAACCTCATGCTCAGACTCTTCTCCCATTTAAATTCTCCAAAGGTGTAACACCTCAGAAATCAGATCAAGAGATTTTCATTTGTTTCAGATAACACAGCTTCTCAGCAATACCATTGCATCATCTCAGTTGTTCTGTGAAAGTTGTGGATGGAAATTAATTAACATCATGCTCAACTGTGTCTGGGTCCTACGCTTGGGACAAAGATAGACGAAGCCTTATGTCTGCTCCTTCTGTCAAACATTTACAGTTCTGGCTTGAAGAAGCAAGGAATGGGCTGCAATTTTGAGTCTTATGGACAAGTGTAATGAATCAAGGCTCAGCATACCGAAGAAAGAAAAAAACTACAAGATAAGAGAAAACACTGAGTCTGAGCAAGGTCAAAAGTGAGGTTCTTGATAATTCAGACAATGTGTTTGCTGATTGCTTTCCATGGAAATGGTTTAACTCTTCAAGTCTGTGATAAGGCCACCCATCTCCTGCATGATAGATGCTGTGCTCATTTGGTACATCTTACCAGTCCTGTCTCAGCAGGACGCCTGAACAAACAGCATACAGCGCCGAGCTTTCCTTCCACGTGTAGGCTTGCGTTCCAGGAGGTAGGGGCAATTGCCTGCAACCTGGAACAGTGGCATTGTGAAATTCCCAACTGAAAGTAGCATTCTTGGGGTGGATTAAACAGAAGAAGACAAAGTGTCAGTTGTCAAGCCGTCCACACATAACAGGAATCCACCTAGTGATGTTACAGACACTTTTTCCTGAAAAAAAAACCGAGATAACACAGAGATACTATAAACAGTATATCACAATATTATCTATATATTTTGAACTCCATAAATTGTATAATCTCTGCAGAGTCATGTGCAACATTATATGTTACATATGTTGTGTATGTAATGTAATTAAAATGGGATAGGATATAGAGTTGTTAAGCAGATAAAATTAAGTGAAATTTGGCATGAGAGGTTTGAAAATTAACAGGCAGTGAGAAAAATGCCTATTTATTGTTGATTTAAAAATTTTATGAGACTTTGTTACCATACAACAAGGTAAAAAAAAAAAAAAAAAGATTAAATAAATAAATAAATAATAAAATAAAAAAAAAAATCAATGAAGTTCTGCTTACACCTATTCAGAGTTGTACACTTATTAAAGCTGACATAATTCATACATGAATGTCACTGTTTCCCACATATGATGGGACCCCACCAGAGGAGGCAGCGCTGCTGGCCTCGAGAGACAACAAGCATTGACAACACCCACAAAATAACAATCTGAGGAATGTAATCCCACTTTACCCCCAACAAACATTATTACAACTGATATGCAGAGTGGACACTTTGTAACTAAAATATCCCGCATTGTGCATCAACATACCAAACACTCATTAATAAAAGGGAAATACGGTCTTATTCTCCCCAAACGATGGTGAGATCCTTCTCTCTTGCTCATCTCTTGCCGTGTGACGCTGTTGTCACGGTGATCGAATGTGGCTTCACCGCACGCTGCCTGTGATCAAAGTGTCCACCCTGACAATTCATCACATTATTATACATATATATAGATGACAAGTTGTCTCTACTCCATATCCATCTCTGTAAATTTAACACCAGACCTTTCCTTGGTATCAGTAACAATCCATCCTTTCACGGCAGTTGGTTTCCTTCCTAATCTCGTACTGTATGTACACTCTCCTATATTACAATTCTGTTTTCACTTATGCTCAGGAATGACATATTTCATGCAGAATACCTACATTCTACCTAATAAGGCAACAAATGTACAACGTGTTACAAAAATAACGTGAAATGACAGCAAAGTTTTATTTATTTATTTATTTATTTTTTATAGGAAAAGGGAAATGTCTTGGACCTGTCTGTGCAGTTAGTTACTTTTGTAGCTCCATTCAATCAGTCTACATTGGAATTTATAAATTATTTTATTTCCATTAAATGTCAGTCCAATTTGCTGTGCCAACTCCTGGGACATTCTGGAAATCTGACTCACCTTTCACTTTTCAAATAATTCAATTTGCTGTCAACTGTTGTGTTGTGTGGTCTTATATGCTGCAACTGTAAAATACCAGCATTGCTGGAAGACCATTATAAATAATGCATAGCATCGTTCTCTTGAGCAGTACTGATGTTCACCAACTATAGGTAAATAACTTTTTATCTCTACATCTTAACATAATCAGGTAGCATGATCTTTAATTTGTTGCTAGCAAGGGTTCCCATCGTATTACGTACTGGATGAATTATATGATGAATGATAATTCTTTTGAATAAGAGATCAATAAAATATTATACATTTAAATAATAACTAAATTAAAAGCAATTATGGATTCAGATTTGAGAAAGTCAGATCAGTGTATTGTTCTGCACAGCAATATAGAACACCAATGTTAGCTTTCTGCTGGGGTACGGAGAGTAAGATAAAGGTAGAAACCATAGTGAGAAACACTGGGGCCATTGTAGGTTACCAAAAGGCTGGGCGAGGAATATTTATATATTTCTGTCTTCTGTGAAACGAGTCGAGTAATAACAATAATCATAACTGAACGATATTTCAGTTTTTATTCTTATCTGTTGTAGGTCGTGTGCATTTTATTGAAGAAACGCGAGGCATTAGGTTATGCCTAAACTGTAAGGTCGGGTGGAAGATGCCTGCTGTTTCTTACGGTACACACAAATGACACAGAACAGCATCCTTTAATTTGTTCTCACATACGTCAGACACTCCTGGCGGTAGTTCTTTGACTTTATTATTTCATCAGGATCTGTTGGCAGAGTGTTTGGCACGAAAAGAGCTCAAAGGAGCTTGACATGATATTTACCCCAAGTTACAAGCCAATTCCTGAATGTGACTCCCCAGGGAAAGCGCTCATAGATGCAATTTTACCTCAGGAAGGCAGGGGCTTGTGTCAGTAAACCAAACAACAATGTGGTACATTTGGTAACGAAAGAATGCAAGCTGCTGTCACCTGCCACAAGGGGAACCCTCGCTGGGTCGTAAATTCCATTTTTAACCTCACTGAATGCTAATTCGCGGTTATCGTAAACGCGGTCCTGCAGGATTATGACAGTCGGAGCCAGATGTCTACCTGTTCACTGCCTTCAAGAGAGAGTGACTCTTTCTCTCTGTCTGTCTGCCTGTCTGTCTGTCTGTGTGTGTGTGTGTGTGTGTGTCCTCTTTCACATAAGGAAGCGGCGAGACAGCTGTCAGAGTTTACAGCAGGGGAATCGGATCGTTTAATTATGCGCAAAAGTGTCAATAATTACCTTTAGGAAAGAATCGGCGCACATTTGCACGGTAATGCTTGCTCATGCTTTATTTTGCTTTAAAGCAGCGCAGTCCGTCCCACTTGCAGCTGCACACTTTATGCCATCTTTGAAAGCGGTTTCCATGTGGCAAGTTAATGAACTGCTTGCGACTTTGATCCGTAGGTCTCTTCAGTGGATCCCTGGGCAAATAATAATAATAATAATAATAATAATAATAATAATAATAATAAAAAAATAAAAATAAATAAATAAATAAAATGGAAAAGAAATATGAAAGCGCTGTACGCAGATGCGATGTTCATGGGTTTATGCAGCAAATGATCTTAAACTTCCCTGTGAAGTTAGGTTCAGTGAATAAAATACAATTTCGTGTGAATTCAGTAAGATTTATGACTCGGCCTAATTTAATTCACCCCTTTGAACAGAACGAGTTGAGGCCATAATGTGCAGTGGCTTTGAAACATGAGGTGAGGTAGACAGTCCTTCTGGACGCTTAGGGCTCTCAGTTTGCCCTTCTGTTATGAACCATGGAAATCTATTAGTCTAACGAAGTCTTTGTATATTATTATTGATATGTATCATGCAAAATTTAATCCAACGTGAAGAAATAATAATAATAAATCTTCAATGACAATTTACAATTTATGAAGATTATTCTCTATAGAATAAATTAGAGCAATTTAATAAATTCAAATCAGTATAGCTATTGCTGAGTTCAACTGCCATAAAAAAAAAGAAAAAAAAAATATATATATAAACATTGCAGTTATTGTTATGGCAATTGAACTCATTAAAATACATACCCCATGTATTTCATTATATTAACTATTGTGAGATTTAAATATTGTGAAATTGTTCCAATAAAACTTTAAATTTATTTACTTATATACAGATTATAGACAATCATTTGTTCCAATGTTATGTATGAGAGGAGCCATGATTCATCACCATTCTAGTTACAAATGTCTTCACTGAAAGCCTACAGAAGTTACATTTGACAGTTACAATTTCACAATTAGCACTAGGCACTGGTAGTCAATTAATCTGGGTCCAGTGTTCAAATTATTAATCTTTTATTAATCTTTTAATCTTTTTAATCTCATAAATCTTCTCTGGATAATCTGGAGGACTTTTTCAACAAACTCAAGATGAAATGAAACGGCATACGCAAGCAGTTCTGAGCAAATCTTTCCAGTCTGTAATTTGGAATTCTGCTTGCTCCTCCGTCCAAAATTCCTCTGTCTGTTTCTGTATATCATTTCTTCTGAGAACATCTTTAAAAGCTATACACTGTGCTGTTTCTGGTGTTTTTAATAGCAGCATCAGAATTGTTGCTGTTCGTATATGTCTACCTTTTCGATGCAAAAAGCTTTTTACATGTCAAAATATTCAAGGTGCAGAAAGAAATGTCCCAAGCCATTGCCTCTTAAATTGCCATTACTCTGATGGCAATTTTCAAAGCGGTACCTGGTGATCACAAACAGGAAAATGCACCGCTGTGTAATTTTACTAAATTTGACTTCCTTCACTGCAGAGTCAGACAGCGGGTATCGGTGACTCCATACTTCATTCTGACTATCACTGTGGTCTGCCACCAACAGCAAGCCACACAGCAAAGAGGGGGAAAAAAAAGCACATTAACAGCTCTGATGCAGAACGACGTATTCGATGACCGCCGTTTCCTGCACCTGTCGTAAGTCACACGCAGTCATTCCTGTGCTTTTGATACATTTTCTAGGGGCACCCGCTGATTTTACAAAATTGGATAATTATGTTGTAAATGACAGAGCTTCAGTTGACTCGGAAATGCCATTATTTCTAATGGTACCTATTAAATAAGGGCATGTAATCTTTTCCTCATTTGGGTGCACATCACCCCACTGTCAGCAATCTGTTTCGGCTATAATATTTGTTTGCAGCATGGATACAATATCTGGTATAGTTGCTGCAATGTACTATATCA
>JABJVR010012695.1:0-37518 GCA_025773905.1 Chitala chitala | reverse complement strand
ACACACACACACACACACACACACACACTTGGATGGCAGAAGCAGTATTCAGCAATACACAATGCAGAACACACAAACTGAACAAGCATGTAAGCATGCAACGTCACAAAAATAACATCGAACAGATGTGCAAACATAGGCGCACACTCACATCCATATCAAAGACTCAGCAGGAAAGAACACTCACCCATGAACAAACATAAAAGATTGTTTTTTTCCTTGTTGCATGCTGAACAAAGGGCTGCAAGATTACGTGGAAGTCTGCACTCAACGGGGCCACGCGACATGAGCAAAACGTGACACGTTGTTTGGCTGCTTTCGAGATCACAGCAGTTACAGGGCTATGGGGAGCACAGCTGCTCGCAATGTGGCAAATGCACATTGTTTTGGGGTAGGGGGTGCCAGCACTAGGGTACCGTGTTGATCAGGCTGCCTGCATATGGTGCAGGGCTGCAGAGCGGCTGCTCCCTGTTTGGTCCCAGTTGTCCACAACCAAGCTTTAAATCACTGTGCCCAGCTGGGCTGCAAACATCTCCACACCCATCCCTGGCACACAGACAAAGTGAGACACAGAGAATGTCATTAGAGAGACTACCTGACAAAGTACTACTAAGAATATGAAAGATGTGCATTTGACTTAAACTTCTGTAACAGCAGTACCTCTTAAAAGGCTGCCGTTCAAAAGAATTCCAGTTTCCAGTAAAATTTGTAGTATATTCTACGGTTTGTGCATAACAGAAATTCTGCAAATATGAAAGCCTGACATGTCAGATAGATTAAAGGCTAGTGAGAAAAACACTTAACAATTATCCATATGGTCACAAACTGTTGGTTTGTGATCAATTTATTTGCTTCTCTGTTGGGTTTTCACTAGGAGACCATTAAGACTAACATGTACACTCTAAATAATTAACTAATTAATGTATAAATGTAGACAGAGAGTAGAAAGAGGAGAACCACGTACAGTCACAGATTGATCACTGCCAAGTGCTCCACAGAACACCACAGAAGATCTGTTCTTCCAGTAGATGTTAAACGTACAATTCCTCTCCCTACTGTAAGGGGGACTGATACTGAACTGGACTATATCTGGACAATCACTTACCATGGGAGCAAAGGCTTGCCAGTTATTTGAATTTGTTGGTTGCATGAGAGATATCCTTGTAAAATGCCATATGTGTATCCTAAACTGTCATTTCATCATTCATTACCAATAAACAATACCTATTGGCAGCTCTGCTTGTCCACTTTAAAAAGAAAAAAGCTGTACATGAAAAGGCAAGAAGCACATGTATTACTGTAAGGTGTTGCTGAATCTCTGTCTCGCTGGCCTCTACCAGGGGACATGCTCCATGAAACAGTATGGAATGTGATAGTGCTGCACAGGTTAAGTTTAGGGGATAATTTATCCACACCGCTCACCATTTACCACTCACTATGGCTACGCTCTAGAGTTAAAGAGAGTGAGTAAAGAGAGTGAGTACATCTCCATTATAGATGCAAAGAGCAATGGAACACAATAATAGCAGAGTAGGAAAACCAGGGGTCACGGTAACCATGGTAACAATGCAGCCTTTAACAGTAAGAGGTGTGGGGAAAGAAAAAACACTGCATATTTATAGAAAAGCAGAGAGAGAACTGCTCTGATGTGGCCCCCTGAAAGACAAAGACATGACTGTGAGTTTACACTCGTGAAGCTCTGGACGAGGCAGCACACAGTGAATGCCAGGCAAAGCTGAATGCTGAGGGACAGAGCCCAGGGGTGTGAACCAGATCATCATGTAGCAGAGGACCCCCAGCGGCATGGAGATGAAGGTCCTGAGGACAGCAATTACAGCTGTTACCACAACAACTGCAGCATCCTGATAACCTTCTCAGTAAATTAAACACCCACTACTTCTCCTGTGCAAGCAGGAATGTAGAATACAGTCTCCACAGAAGCAGCAACAATAGAATTTACATGGATACCACAGCTATGAACACAACCGATATACAGCCATAATCACGACGCCATTAACCTTTAGAACATGGGCTGAAAATGTCAGATGATCAACAGAAGAATTCATGTTCAAGGAAGAGCCAATGTAGTCCTTCTACACCCATCAGTAACGTAACAGCTAAACATAACTGGTTATTTCAAACCATTCTCTTTCACACGCTCTGTGATATTTCTGTTATATTGTGACATTCTTGGCAATAAACATTCGCACACAGTTCGCTTCCAAACACAGTCATCCATCCACATTCCTGCAAAAACTCAGAGATGATGCATAAATCATATCTAGATCCAAAAATATATAAACAAGCCAAAAAGTCAAAACCCTACAATATATAAATAATAGGCTAATATAGTTATTTGTATCAATTGCATAAAATTATATAAATATTACTGTTATTTAATATTTGCATAATAAGTGTATACTAGACATAGGTGACTAATTAAAGGAAAAACCAAAAGAACTAATTGCTGACAGATTTTTCTTGCTGACAGTCTGATCACTTCATCCATTGACATTCTCAGTCACCTAAGAAAGAGCTGCTCTTCTGTTTTTCCATTCATTTATTCGGTGTTTCCTTTAATTTGTCACTATTCTGTGGGTTTTTAATATTAAACTTATTTTTTGTGCCCTACGTGGGTTGGCGCCCCGCCCTGTGTGTTCTGGGATGGACTCCAGGCTTCGCCGCGACCCTTAACAGGATGAAGCGGTATAGACGATGACTGACTGACTGAATGACTTATTTTGGTTAAAAAAGAGCCGTGCGATGCGATATCTATACGTACACGTCTTTGTTTCGGGAAATAGCCTCGCTCGCGTTATATGTCTTTTTGATCGTGGAATCTCGTGTTTCTCGTAGTAATTGTTAAACGTTAATTTTGCATTTTTAACAATGGGTACAAAACATAGAGCTGCCAGCGCTTCGAAAAGTGTTCATAATAGAAAGACGACTGTGATGCATAACCCTCGCGAATGTGAAGGCATGACTGTACTGTGCTTTTAACACTTGCTCCACAGCGCCCACTGTTGAATAATGCGAAGCAGTGCAGTTGTGGGCGGCTTGTTTTCGTTCCCCTTTTTCGTGTGAACAAGCGTCATGAGTATTTTTCTTCCCCGCCATAAATGGTGACATTTGTTAATTTGTCTCAAATTATTTTTTATAAAATATTAATGAACAAATTATATTGTGTGTATTTCATTATATAAATGATTAGCGTTATTACAAGTAACATTGTGAACTTCATGTTGACAAGGTATTGTGTACAGTCGTATTGCTCTTCAGTTTCACTACAGGTCGAGTGCGTAACTCAACGTCAACAGTTATTGGATGCCATTTACCAAACTGTGCCTTGCTCAGTGGAAACAAGACTCATACCATGCTCTGAAAGCAAAATTTAGTGCAAGTCAGTTCTGCCAATGGAAAAGTCAGTCATCTTCTATACCGCTTCATCCTGTTAAGGGTCGTGGGAAGCATGGAGCCCATCCCAGGACACATAGGGCATGACATCACCCCCGGGGTCGAGACAAGAGGCCTATTAGCTCCCAGATCCAAAGACTTGAGTCTCTGACTCAGCAGGCTAATTCTCCTGTCTGGTGCACTGCTGACCTGGGTTTGAAACCCTCCTGCTCCCTTTGGCTTTCAGAAGCAAACATTTTTATTTAAAAATATTTAACATATATTTATTTAATATAATCATTTTTTAAAATAACAATGCATCTAGTAACATAATTTTATCCAGGCTAAATTGAATTGAGATCATTTACCTTAATCCATGAAGATACATGGGTGGAAGTGATTCATTGATATGGAACTTTATATAGCTACTTGCATCTGCATTTGCACATTATTTTGCTGTTTATGCCAAAGATTAACTGTGGTAAAAATCAAAACACAAACACACGTGGAATGAAATTCACAGGTCAGTGAGGATGAATCAAATTTTATCACTTCACATGGGAGAAGAATAATCTGTTTGAGCAACAGATATATGGCACACAACAGTAAAAATTTTCACCTGGACCACATCAAGCAGGAAGATCTGAAAGGAAACGGCCATGGCAACGGTGGTCGTCTGATAGGGCACACGACCCAGCACACTTTCCTGCTCAGAGGTACACCATCCTCCTTCTGCGGAAGACAAATACTAGGAATAACTTAACTTCCATACTGTTATTCAAAAAGCTAACAAAAAACAGAACCATCAAAGAAATCTCAATTTTCCTCATTAACTAGAAATATAACAGAAAGGACAGGATTCAAACCAAGAAGCAACTGAGGACCAAAGCAAATAAAAAAAACTACAGCACAAGAGAGTTAGTTTCCTCTTACTGTTTTGGTTTAAAGACAAAAGGGAGAATGCACTGTACCACAAAGCTCTAAGACCTTACCCGAGACTTGTCCTTCACTTGGTCCTCCAGGACGGCTGTGTATGCCTTGTCAGTGACCTCACATCCAGTCGCTCTGTTCCCATGGGCTCACATCGCTGCTGCTTGTGTTCTGTAATTGGTGGATTGTGAACTGCACGCTCATGTTTCAAGATGAGAGCTTGGGATCGGATGGCTGTCTTTATTGTTCATCTTCACCAGTCCAAAACCAAAGCTGCGGCTTGGGAGAAATGTCTAAACCAAGGTATTGAGCACTGATGTCATGCAGCATGCTGACAACAAGTAGTATAGCAGCCATGATGCTGTTTCTGAAACAGCCTTAAATTGGCAGAGACCAATGGAAGAATCTGGTGGTTTTGTTCTCTGAACTGAATCCACCCCCTTTACCCTCAAAGTTCTACCATACATACTGCTCAAAGATCCGTGCTCCGATTTCACTTCACATTGGTGGCCTCAGGTGTCCGGAACAGTAAATCCACCAGGGTACCGAATAAAAGCAGCTCTTAAGCTTCTGAAGTATTTAATGTGGACAACAGACTGAGCCCTGCTGACAAAAGCAGGCTTTTTAGAACAGGCCTGGCCTCCTACACACGTGGCTGAATTCCTATAACACTAGTTAAATGATTGGGCCCCTTCCAGGGTATTTGACTCAGTAACATTAAACTTCAGTCTTTGGGTGCTGGGTGGTGCTGTTAGGTAACTTCAGCAAGTGAGCTGAATATCTATATCCAAATTATCAGTATTTCAGGTGTAAGTAGTACACTACATTTGTTGCAAGTAAAAATCTTGCATTGCTAAAATTCTTTTCAGCTTTCATAGGGTACAATACATTACACAGCACATGTGGGCTTGAGAAAAGTATGGTGGTTTATTACAGGGTTTGAATTATAGAAGTTTGCATACTTTGTGGATGGTGTAAAAGTCATTTGTAAGCATTGTTTGACATGACGGTATTTGCTGTAAAGTTAAACCAGGTGTTACCAGTACTGTAGTTCCATAATATGTAAAACCTCTTTAGCTTTGCGAGTGACAATTAACTCCTACTCTTGGTATGTGCAAATCATTATTCAACCACATCAAATGTTTATGGTGTTTGTGCATGCACGCCCCCAGCAAGTTGTGTAAAGCGGAAGCAAATTTGTGTCACCCAACTGTTTACTGAATGCTTCTAAACACGCTGTGTATCAGTCACCAGTCCACATTTTGTTGACAGATTTCACACAACCTCTCAATACGGACACACATTTGCACCAAGGATTGTGCATTTTGTTGGATTATCATACATAATTCTCGTGTCCCACTTTGTGGTTTAACTGCAACGCCCTTTGCAGAAAAGCTCTTAAATGCTGGTCGTCATCAACACTGGTTTGTGTGTTAAGGTCTTTCACTCTGTCTCCATAAGAACACTGTGTTCTCTGGTGAAGTTCACAATGGGGCAGGTGTGGTCCTGTCTGGTTCAGAAACCATGAGAGAAAAGCCACTGCAACTCTACACTGGAGTTTACTACTCCTACAAATACTATGATAATCCTACCTGTCTTTAGAGTTATCCCAGCATAATTAGAAGACATTCAAATAAAACAGACCATTAATACCTGTATGAATATTGTCTGGTTGGTGAAGAGTACTTACCCGTATACCCAGGTAAACCTCAGGCTGAAATGTAAGGATCCTCCTGTCACTACCCCACCTGGTCTTCACAACCTGCTACATGTTCTGCTTCGGTCCAAGTGAAGTCCCCCTGTATTCAGGACTTAAACAACATATTGTACGTGTCTTGTTGGTTACTTGTCTCCAGCTTTAAAAGACAAAAACTTGAATGCAAAATGAACCTTTCAATCAAAGCCACAAATGTTGTTTTATTTGACTTCATTAAGGCACCATTTAGTCACAGATAGCACTCCCGATTTTGTCTCTGCACAGCATTAACTAGGAAAACCAGAGCATTACATAATGACATCAATATGTACTTAAAAAAGAATCTTGTAATCTCAAAATGTGGATAGATTCTCAGATACAGCACAAATGGAAACATGGCAACATTGGTGTGTGCGCCATGAGGTGGCTTGGCTGCAGTGCCCAATCCAAGGTGTACATTGCCTTGCACCCTAGACTGCCTGGGATGGGGTCCAGGACACCCACCCAGCACAACCAGGCGTGTCCTTGAACAAGACACTCAGTGCTAGCTCCCTGGGCACTGCATGTGGCTGACTGCCCACTGTTCCCCCCAGAGGATGGGATAAATGCAAAGACATTATTAATCCCAGAGGGAAATTAAGTACTATGAATTTTTTAAAAATAATAAAAAATAAAGCAGAAACAGCTGGATGAAAGGTCTTTGTGCAGTGCCCTCTGCTGTAATATTAATGTCACTACAACAATGCACATGAAATTGGTACACTGATCTCAACCAAATGTAACAAACTACAGATCAATGTTTCATACCTTAATTTCCACTGATTGCCTTATTAAAATTAACAATACAAATAAATTATCTATAAAAAAAACTCACAAGGAAAATGGTTTAGATCTAAACAAGAATCTAAGGATAATGCAATTGTGTAGATCAAGCATTCAAAGATATGGGGGAGGATTTTTAGACTCTTGACAAATGGCAATATATCATCTAAAAAAATACATGAGTTGAGGTAAAAACCATTCCATCCTGTAATTCTTAAAAAGCTTTATTATGCTCATTTGCTTTCCACCAATTTCATACAAATTTATTCAGAAATCCTTGTAACTTCTTCCTTTATGGTCAGCAAGTCAACTCCTTGGGCGGGGTGGGGGTCAAAATGAGGCATGGTCGTAAGGCAGTTCACCAAAAATATCTCGAGTTCATCAGTGTTTCACACAAAACCAGCAAGTCCAGAGGCTCAATCAGTCCCCATCTTGGGGGGGAAAGGCAACTTCCTGCATGCCCTGGGGCAACATCACTTGAGTCTTTGCACAATGACAGCATTGAGTAGGCCGGCGTCCTTCAGTGTCACGCTTTCATCTGTCAGTTGCTTGTTGGGGAAAGTTGTCATCAGTACAAATTCCACCGACGCCATCGTAGGCCGAGCTCCCACAATAAACCGACGCACATCCGCTATCCTACAGATGAACATACAGATGGTGGGGAGGCACATTAAGTGCATCTACAAAACACAGAACACTCAGTGTCTGATGAGAGAGCCAATCAAAGAGACCTGGACACTGTTACAATTCATTTGCTTGGCTGAAACAACAAGGTTAAGGGAGCACATCTCAGTCACACTTCACGAACGCTCCACGTTTGCAGATCATGTTACTAAATTAGGACTTGGCATGCCTAGCCTGCTCCTTGTGTACTCGTTTCTTCAGTGAGTGATAAAAGCACAGAAGGTGGAGTGGGCATGTCTCTGCGACTCACCTGTGGGTGTGGTTAAACCTCTGTACCAGGCGGCCACCGTCCGCCAGCCGGACCTGTATGCTGGTGACGGGCTGTGTACTGTCCAGGGTGATGCCCACACTTGCCTTGGCTTCATGAACTGCCTGGGCCTGAGTGGGTCTCGACAGCCCAGGCGAAGACACTAACTGTGGCGTTGCGCTGGTAAGGAGATGGCATGCTTATCTTTATAATACCTGAATTCATTGCTTATGTGTGCACATATGATTATTACTGCCCACTTTTATAAAAGCAAATCACCTCCCAGAATCATGCCAGCTGTTGCTCTACTCCTGTCCCCATCCCAGAGCCCTCCAACCACCCGATATTTACCTGCCCAGCTTCTGACCTTCCCCTCCAAAGGCCTTGAAGGTAGTCTTGGGTTTGGAGTAGTCATCATCCCGATGGTCCTCCATGTCCAGGTTAACCTGCCCACCCTGAGACAGCTGCCTCAATTCTAGGGGAATCTCTCTGCCACGGAGGAGGAGAAACACTGAACACACACTCAACACCATCACCGATGCCTAAAATATTCAGTATCTATTGTCTAAATCCATAATTACAGGAGAAGGAGCAATCAATTTTACGTCATACTGCTGTAATAATTTTCCTCAGCAATTCAGGTTTTCCGTTTGGTTTATCATTTGGTTTATCATTGGACTTGCAAGGGCAGATGCCAAAACAAAACTCAGCAGACCAACCGCCTGCTGCTTCTGCAGGATCAGTGTGAACATCTGCGTTCTTTTCTTCTTTGTCTCCGACACTCTGTTCACAGCTAACCGGCCTACCCTCTGCGTATTGACTCCAGGAAGTGGGCATTTCCAGGGTCCGAGTAACTTCTAAGCTCGCCATCATCAAGGCTGAATCCAGTCTTCCACAGCTTCAGCACCACATGAACCTGCAACATGTCAGCATGGGACCAAAACATTCTACCACTGATATAATGTGTAGTGCGGCAGACAGAAAGCCAAAAGGGAAGGACAGAGCTGGATCAGAACTGAACAACTCTCACCATCAACAGAGGCAAGGAACACTGGTGAACACTTTACTGTACTACACTGTAATTTCTCGAGTATCACTGTTGAGCATTTTTATAGATACAAAAGGAAAGAACGAGGACAGGGAAAAGAGTGAGGCCAATACTCACATCCTGCTTAGAATCTGAAGGTCGTCGTTCTCCTGCTACATAGGTGGACTGTTCCTCGGTTGTGGCACCTAGCCGGTAGCCCCCTCCCACAAAAGGCTTAAAGCAGAAAGACATTAAAAACTAGATTAGAAAACAACAAGACCAAAGGCAATGGCACTGTTGCTATAGCAACTTGGCACAAAGGCCAATGGTACTGAGACACAACCCAATAAACAGGCATGTGTGTTCATTGCTACCTAGTTTACCAGCTAGGAGGCCAGCAGGTACAATGGCAGAATCTTCATAATAATTAAGGGCTACAAAAAGAGGAAAGCAACAGCAACAGTGGTAAAGGCAACAGTCAAATGCCCAGTGGTAATGGTGATGAGGTGGATGTGAAACAGCCCCCGTTACCTGAGCTCTGCTGGACTCCCCGGGGCCCTTGCCAGCCCTATCCACGGGCACTGCCCCATGCTCCTTTGCCCCTTTGAACAGGTCCTCCACCACTTCATGTGAGCTCTTTTTCTTAGGCGGGCCTACAATCTGCTGCCCGCTGTGCTCTGACCCTCCTGCATAAAACCTGGAGGAAACGATTGTGCTTAGAGACGGTTAAAAAAAAAAAAAAAAAAACTATGGAAAAAAACCACAAAGCCTAACCGGGGGCTCATGTGTGAAATGTTCCAATGTTCTGACTCAGCATCCTGAACTATGTGCCATATCTGTAGGTGGAACTGGTGCTGCGCAAGACCTAGCTAGCATGGCTCTTTGGCACGGCACTACTGAATGAAAACCTTTAAACAAATACCTCTGAAATTAATTGTAGGGATGAATCAAAGCAAGCAGAGGCTGAATCTAAGAAGAGGCACCCTTCTGTAGTGCTCAAGGAAGGGAACCTGATCCCAGCTCCCAAAACTTAAAGGGTGTGTCACAAAACTACAAACTCTGTGAGTCACCCAGGATTCGGGAATGTTCTACATCAAACAAAGTGTTTGAACATTCCCGCTTGGCACTTTGTCAATGAAATCACCATTTCCATGACAGCAGCTGCTCAAAAGGCTGTGGACAAAAGGACCTGCTTGAGCATTGTATATCTCTGTCCTGTTAACCGACACAGCGCCAAACCCACTCACACATTTGTCTGACAGAAGAACCGAGCATGTTCTAAGCCTTCTGCTATGGCAGTCCCCCCAATCCATGTCTAGCCACTTCTCATTCATGACCCCCGGTGCGGCCTGCATAAAGCCCTTTTTTTTTTTTTTTTTTTTTTTTTTTTTAAAGGAAAATCTCTTCGTCTGGTTTCCAGCTATGCCTGGAGTTGCAAACCTGATGATCTGAGAATGTACATGGAGCACCAGTGCCCGGCACTAAACAATCGTGTTTTTTTGACTACTTTTCTACACTTATTTTTGGTAAACACCTTTTCATCCCATTTATTGACGGTGTAATCTTTTTGTTATTTGCTGTTATCCAGGTCATAAATGACACGTCACATTCGTGGTTACAGGCTGCTCATGCTGGCGCTTCCTTATGATTTCCCATGTGGTTCGCCGATTCTTACCTCTGTCCTTCCTCATCACTGTGATGCTGATCTTCATGCACCAAATCTCTGAAGGACGTCACTCTGGACTGACTGACAACAACATTAAACAAAAAGCACATTAAACACGTACTGTATACCAGGGGTGTGTGTTAGGCATCATCTACAATAACATCTTCATTGTTGTCTTCACACTGTGCAAGATCACATCGAGTACAAAAAAATGCCCTGTCCGCACATTCGCTGTGTCATCCATCATGCAACAGGCCTACACGTGAGCTACAGGTAAAACATGCAACAGGCCTACACGTGAGCTACAGGTAAAACATGCAATAGGCCCACACGTGAGCTACAGGTAAAACATGCAATAGGCCTACACGTGAGCTACAGGTAAAACATGCAATAGGCCTACACGTGAGCTACAGGTAAAACATGCAATAGGCCTACACGTGAGCTACAGATAAAACAAGCAAAGCCACCAAAAAATTCATGACTGAAGTTAAAATGTAAGTCGCTTTGGATAAAAGCGTCTGCCAAATGAATAAAATGTAAAGGTAAAATGAGTAAACAAACAGTGACAGTGGATGACATACAGACACCATCAGCTTTGCAATCCAAGTCATCAGATTCAATTGCTAGACCTGGCTCAACGCATTTATAAACATCAATACCTTTAATTAACAGGCCAGGAACTATTATTCCATATTCACATTTGTCTTTGCATAGATTCATGCGCTGATCTGAAAATTTATCAATCTATTTTCCAGGTATGAGTTCTATGTTTTTTTCCCCCCAAATAATTGCATTGTGTAAATATATTAATACTGATCATACCAGAAACAGCCAATCACCAAGCAATCAGTTCATACTGCATTTTTATATAGCAATACAAAACGTTGTATATGCAAACAGAGCCTAGGCTAATAATGAATTTTACTGAAAGATGCAGTACAGCTCTGCAACAGGGAAATCTATTGGTGCTCAAACCTCCAATAAGAGGTATGGGAATGTCTTGCTGAACAATAACAAAACATTTATGGCCTGCTTAACAACATGACTGGATCTTGTCAGGGATAATTTAACTGCTTAAAAATCTTACTGTAACAGGTCAGAATTCAATGAGGCCTTTGCAAGTAACACTGTAAAAAGGCATCATATGTACAACCATTAGAAACTGTGGTGATAGTAAAAATGCAAGTAAATGATCAGAAATGTTGAGCACCTGGAAGCTTCAGAGCAGGACCCTAACACTCCCTCCGGCTGCGGCAGGGTCACAATATCATCGTCTGCACCATCCTCGTAGAAACTACCAAGGGCCAGCTTGAATGAGAGATTAAACAGGCTGCATGAGTTTCCCCAGCTGAGCTCACAGTTAAAGAAATACGGTAATTTATTTTCCACCTACAATATACTCTTACTTAAAGATATGGGCAAACTAGCAAAAAAAAAAAAAAAAAATCGCACCTACTACCATCTCTCCTTCTGACAACTTCTTAAGGCATTTTAAAGCCCACAGCACATCGTAACTTTAACACTAACTACGACTGTGTAATAAACTGATGTTCAGAGAAAACGCTAGAAAAGTTAACTTGCACAGTAAACAAGACTATGAAGCGTTTCAACAATCAATGTGACAAGACAGACATGGTCTATCTTATTTAAATATAGAAACTTAATTACAAGACATACCGAAAGACGGCGAATTACACACAACACCCGAAAAAATAAGAATTTCACTGATCAGCCACGTTAACTTGCATACAAATACTACAACTCCATAACGATGGTCAATTCTAGGCCGACCCAATGTCGTTTCAGGGCTATTAATGTTTAGTTATTTCTTTTGGATTTCGTCTGAAACGTGCTGTTATTAATAAACACCTGCAAATCCCATCCAGCGGATTCCAGGAAAAAACGAGCCCTCTCTGCATCCACGTCCGTCACAGCCACAAACTCCCGCACCTGATCGTCCCTGTCCGCCATCTCTAAGTGCCACTGCAACTATGTTCCTGTCTGCCTTAAGCGACACCAAATTTTAGTTCCGGGCACATCTTCTGTCAGATATGCATTTAAAACAAGCAGAGTTGTTATTAAATAATATAGACGTAGAATGGATGTAGATTTAAAGAAAAATTGTTAAGTTACATATTGCTTTTATAGTCCCCGTATTATAGCGTCCTGTGTTACCCAAATTGGGCCTTTGTTAAATCAATTTCCAGATTCAACAAAAACACAGAAGACAGAGCTGAGTCTCAGGATCAATGAAAGAACTTGGTCATTCCTTATGTGTCTGGTGTGTCAGTAAAGCTTAAAAGGGTCTTGGTAAACACCACAAACCTGTGTTTTTCAAATCTACCAACACTCTAAGGCAGAAACTTGTCCGCCCAAAGGACCGAACGCCCAAACACAGAAGAGTAATCTAGTGTACACAGTCCAGTGCAGTGAAGACTGTTCAGAGCTCTACATTGTAGAAACCAAGCAACCTCTACACAAAAAGAAGTCCCAGCACATGAGAGGCAACACCGCAGGACCGTAATCAGCAGTGTACCTTCACCTAAAAGAAACCTGAAACTCCTTTGAAGACCATAATGTACAAATTTTGGATATAGAAGATCGGTGGTTTGAAAGGGGAGTGAAGGAGTCACTTCATAAGAAAACTGAATAATCCTTCCCTCAGTAGAGGCAGAGGCCTCACACACAACCTGTCCCCTATTTTTCATGCTACTCTTGCATCAGTCCTTAGGAAGATTAAGACCACTTCACACATCCACCAGGTTAGCCATTCTTAATGACTGTTGTGTTGGGAAAAGGCAGCAGGAGTCAGGACATCTACATCCCAATGACTCTGCCATCGTTCAGCTAACGAGCCTATCCAAGTGAGTTAACCACCCTGGAGGATAAATATGGGGTTCCTGACCAATTTCAACTCAGGCTGAAGATGCTACTTAGATGAGTAGTGAAACATTCCTACCAAGAGGAAAGAAGTCCAGTTGACATGGTTCAATTTCCAGACAGCCTTATCTGGATAACTCATAATCTTCATTGACGTCATTAACTATACTTTATCTTTACAAAAAACACATAAATTGTCCTGCTCAAACTTAAATCTACACAACATCTGCCTAACAGGGTAAAATCTATGCACAATTTAAAAATGTGTTTCTTTCATTTTGCATGTAATTCATTTTCTGACGCAGACTAAAACGTTTTTCACTTAATATAGTCAAAACTCTGCTAATACCCCACCCACCCATTATCTTAACCGCTTATTCCTGGCAAGGGTCACAGGGAAGCCTGGAGCCCATCCCAGAGCAGGGTGCCAACCCACCACAGGGCACACACACACAATGGGCAATTTGGATACACCAACCAACCTAACCTGCATGTCTTTGGACTGTGGGAGGAAACCAGAGCACCCAGAGAAAACCCACCAAGCACAGGGAGAACGTGCAAACTCCACGCACACAGATGCAAGGCAGGAATTGAACCCCAGGCTTGGAAGTGTACGGCGACAGTGCTAACCACTACACCACCATGCCGCCAACTTTGGTAATACTACAACAAAAAGATACCTGTGTGCTGATGTTCCTGTGTTCCATATATGGGCATTGTTAAATCGTCTTTAAATAGGCCAGTTTCAATACACTTGAGGTAATTTCTTCACGACTGATGTATTATAATACACTTATGATTAAACATACAAATTAATAAGATTTCATTCACTGTTGTACAACAAGCCATATACCTTGTGAAAAAAAAGCTGCACTCATCATTTACATTATGCAGGCCCAATGAAGACTGAGAATATGAATGCTACCTTCCATACTGTATAAGGGCCAACTCAGATTTCCCACAGTGTTAGCCACCTAACTAGCTTACACGTACATGGTGGACACGTGAATGAGTACATTAAACACAACAGCCACAAAGCAAACACATGTACACAAGACAACAGTAGCATACACAATATACACAATTATTTACTTACAGGCACTGTGCCAAAGTGCCCCAAGGTCCTCTGGGTAAATAACCACTCCTGTACAGTGCTACAATACATCAATAATTTTATGAAATAAAGTAGCCGGAATTTCTTGTTTGAAATAAATTTTTGTACTTTATATTTTGTTAACAGGTACCTTTACAATGTTGCCTACTCTCATTTATTTTATGTCCAAAACATTTTATTATTAGCATGTAAATGAAACTAAACAACTACATGTAACCTAAATTATTTATGTAGGCAACATAGTGTACAAAGTAACTAAAAAGAGTTATTCTTAATATCAGCTGTCCTCTCTTCTCATTGAGTGGGAAAATGTGTACACTGATCATCCATAACGTAATGAACACTCACCTAATATTGAGTAGGTCTCCCTTTTGCCGAAAAAACAGCCCTGACCCATTGAGACATGGACTCCACTAGACCTCTGAAGGTATGCTGTCGTATCAGGCACCAAGTTGTCGGTAGCTGATCCTTTAAGTCCTGTAAGTAGCAAAGTTGGGCCTCCATGGATCGGACTTGTTTTTTTCCAGCACATCACACAGATGCTTCACTGGATTGAGATCAGGAGAATTTGGAGGCCAGGTCAACACCTCAAACACATTGTTGTGTTCCTCAAACCATTCTTGAACTGTTTCTCCAGTGAGGAAGGGCACATTATCCTGTAGAAAGAGGTCACTGCTGCCAGGGTGTACCATTTCCATTAAGGGGTGTACTTGGTCTGTAATAATATTTAGGTAGATGGTATGTGTCAAAATAACATCCACATGAATGGCAGGACCCAAGGTTTCCCAGAAAAACATTGCCCAAAGCATCACACTGCCTGTACCGGCTTGCCTTCTTCCCATAGTGCATCCTGGTGCCATCTGTTCTCCAGGTAAGCGACCCACATGCACCTGGCCATCCACATGATGTAAAAGAAAATGAGATTCATCAGACCATCAGACCAATTATCAGACCACCTTCTTCCATTGCTCCGTGGTCCAGTTCTGATGCTCACATGCCCACTGTAGATGGTGGACACGGGTCAGCACAAGCAGTCTGACTAGTTTGCAGCTATGAAACCCCATGTGCAACAAAATGTGATGCACTGTGTGTTCTCATCTTTTTCTATCAGAACAAACATTAACTTTTTCAGCAATTTGAGCTACAGTAGCATTACAGTAGTCAAATATATCCCATCCACTTCCAAGTGTCATTGTAAGGAGATAATTAATGTTATTCACTTCACCTGTCAGTGGTCATAATGTTGTGACTGGTGTATGTGTTCTTTACAAAATATAGATGGGGGCGTTCCTAACTGTGTTAATAGATGGTGGCATTGTCTTAACTTGTAGTCTCTTGGCTTTGCTTGTGACAAGCTGTCTGAGCTTGAGGACACATTTTTGAAATAGCCTGCTAGCATTACAAGAATTTTCCTCAGGTTGTCAGGTTAGTGATATATTTCTGGGGGAAGGAAGCATTGCAGTGTTAGACACGGTCTCAAACAAGCAGCTGTATGTGTAAAATGCTTATAGAGCAAAATTATTTTTTGGACATTTTCTTAGTTTACTGAAATCAGAACCAAAAAGGATTGTCTTTCCCAGTTCCCTCTATGGTCCTTTTAAAATTTGTGTTACTAAAACTAATGTGGAAGAAGCATATTTTAGAGTATATCAAAATATGTCTTATATGGTATATTTCTTCTATCATGAACTGCTGGAATGCTGAAATGCTGAAAGTGATATAGGTATACATTTCACCCCCATTCATCACTCATGAAGTGCTTATAATACCTACATACTTAAATTTGTCTTTGAAAATGACCTGTGGAAATACAGTTAAATTAGTATGTGATGCGGTTTGTGGCTGTATCTCGAATGTTGTCTGACGATGAAGATATTACAGTAATAAGTCAAGAGCTTAGATCTAAGGTGTTTTGTAATACAGTAAACCAATGTTAGTTTTAAAAGAATGTGGTTGAGATTTACATAACAATTTGTAGGACAATTGTAATTGTAACATCACAAACATGCTAAAATTTATTGCTTAGTGTTAGGTAGGATATCAATTATAACTGTCAATGTAAAACACACACACACACACACAGAATACAGTTCTACAGTATTGCACAGTCAAGTAATATATAAGTAATGTTGCTGCAGAGCCAGCCCTTTACAGAAATTCACCCTGTGTATGAACAAGTTCCCTGTTTTGGGCAGATGTGTCCTCTAATGTATTTTACTTGCTTTCTGCATTGCCTGTGTAAAACTCTGAACATTTGCTGTCCTGGACAGTTTAGGAAATGAATGAAGGTTTAACTGTTAACTTCTGCAAGCAACGTTAAATGTGAACCATGTAGTTTTTGCATTGTTTTGTCATTACTCAGAAAAAAAAAACTATTAGAATTTGTAATTTGCAGATAATTTCACTTGGCTCAAGGCACTAATCCTTCATTCCATAATTTACATTTCACAAAGTTTAATGCTTAGCTTATCTTAAGTTATTTACACGGTGCTGTTTTCAATATATATGCTACCATTTTTTGTTGTAGTATAAATATGGGCCAGGATTCCAAGTCACAGATTATATGTAGTGATGATGGAACATTTGGTTAACATTTGTTTTCTGTTTATTGTCTATGTCTGAATTGCACAAGATTTTTATTTGACTGTCAGAACAAACTGGTTAAGGAAGAAGATGAGTCATAAACGTCTTGGGAAAGTACCCTATTTGTAAATCTTTCCCATCTCTATCCCACTGTCTGGTTCCACCTTGTGAGTGAGATGCTTAACGTCACTCACATGAGCAACAGGTGAGTCAGCTCAACCCTTCACCTGAGGGCTTGGACAACCCTGGCTTCTGGTTTGGCAGTAAACACAGAGCTGAACATTAACTTCAGAACAAAGCTGACAGGGACTGAGGAATGAAGGGATTGGTCACTTCTCTGTCTCCCTGACGACGTGAACCTGAGCACGATCTCGTCATACCCTTTGCAAAAGTCTTCCATTTAAATGTTCAAAGTATGGTGTACTTCAAAGAATAAGAGGTTTAATAGCAGTAGCATGACAGCAGGCACAAGGCTGTGATGTTGATGGGCTGGTCCAGATGGGACAAACAGATCAGAGGCTGGCTACCCTCAAACAGGAAGTTGGGTCAATCTCAAATTGCTGTCGGCTCGTGCTGTGGCATGGAGCAGAACACGCTCAGATTCACGCATGCCAGCATGCAGCACTAGGAACAAGCCTGAACATGTCAGTCAGAACACCCAAAGGCTAATTCCAACCCACATACACACTAAAATGATAGCAATATAACAACACGTTACAGCTTCAGGCATTTTCTCAGTTTATTAACAAGTTCAAAAATACAATTTTGTAGCCAAGTCTTTACTGCTTTATTTATCTGGTTCAACCAACCAGTAGGAAACGTTTAGGAAGCCTAAGATGATTTGCTGTTTGTTGGATTTATATTGAGTAACCGTTTCTGTTTGACTCCACACCTCCCTGTTGACTCCTGTGTATTTCTGTTAAGTGTTTTAAACAGCTTCAGTAAGGTTCATTAGCCTGTGATTGTCTGTTATTCTCCACTACTTTTGTCCATGTTGATGAAATTGTCATGGATGTTGTTTTCCCATAGAATTAAATCAGAGGTACATTTA
The DNA here is from genome assembly GCA_025773905.1 of Chitala chitala. Taxonomy (NCBI): domain Eukaryota; kingdom Metazoa; phylum Chordata; class Actinopteri; order Osteoglossiformes; family Notopteridae; genus Chitala; species Chitala chitala. The sequence continues at coordinate 19,425 of JABJVR010012695.1, read as the reverse complement.
TTAAATAGTTTGTAAGAGGGGCCTGAAGGGGAACTCTGTGTAATGGTACCTGCATTGCAAAGTGTTCCCCTCCCTGTTTGTCTGTTGACATGATCATGCTTTCACACATTCCCTTATTTCTGACAAATCCCATAAACATGAACTGTTAATTTACTTAAACTTAAAAAGCACTCTTCCTTCTGTAAGCTCAGCTTATTCTCTTAATGAAGAATGGCTAAAGGCTTGTGCCTTTGTATAATGTTGTACAAAGTTGACATAAATAGAACAGACACGTGTACTGACAGACATCTGTCGCTTTCACCGCATGGTTTTAGTGCCAGAATAAATGTGCATGCAACGACATAATTTTGCTGTTTGAGTGTGTCACAGGGTGTATTTTGCCTCTTCTGACACACAAGTTTTGAGTCATTGGCTATTGTAGAAGGCAGTCCTGGCCTCATGCTCCAGCTACATAGTACAAACTTGGCGCAATCCATACAGCCACTTAATAACACGGGCGTTCCTCTCAATGACAGATATTCCGTAGGGGACGCGGCCTGCGGGTGAGGCGTCTTCATCCAAGTCTCGGTCGCTGCCCTGGGACGGGCCACCATGCTCAGAGCCTGGGGCGCTGGCACTGCGCAGCCGGGACAGTGAGGTGATGTCTGAGCCAGTCCATGCCAGGCCCTCCATGTCGCTAGGATCCAGGCCACAGTAGTTGAAGAAACGCTCGAGGTCAGCCGGGGCTCGGGAGAACCGGTCGCTCAGGTCTGACTTGGAGCGCTGCAGCGAGCAGGAGGATGCTGGAGAAGCCGGGGGCGGCGACAGCACAGACGAGAGCTGCTGCTGCTGTGGTCGCTGCAGCAATCGAAGTTGCGTTCGAAGAGGCGTGCCCTGCATGATCGCAGGTCGCACATCCACCCTGCGCACTGCAACTCCGGGTGGACTCAGGGGGGGTCCCGAGTCTGGCTTGTCTGTTCCTGACGTGCTTTTTATAGAAGGGGAACCACTGTTGCAGTGTGGTTTGGGACGGTTGGTGGCAAGGGAAACATCTGATGTGGGTGGGGGTACAAGTGTGTCGGACATGTTGATGAGGTTGCTCAGGGTCTCTAGGTTGAGGGGCGTACCATTTTGAATGTCAGGGCGCAAAGTCTTCCGGGTAACAGCTTGTGGCAGTACATTTGGGGCCAGTGGCCTACGGGAAGTCAGGGCTGAGGAACGCAATGGTGTTACTGATGGACTGATGGGTGTAGTCTTAAGGCTAGTGGCCATAGCCAAAGGAGAGGTTGTTGAGCTCAGTCTATGGGTGTGTGCTACAACTGGCCTGCTGGGTGTTGTTTGAGAGCTTGAGGACATGTCACAGGTATGAATGGTTTTGGTTGGGGCATGACTGTTTGTTAACAAGGGCTGGATAGATGTGGCCTGAGGGCTGGAGGGTGCGGCCAAGATGTTACTGGGTGTTGTGGAAGCACGGACCGGTTCCTGCTTGGTTCGCATCACTTGTTGACTCTTCACATATTTGGCCTTGTCTGCCTCTAGCCGCTCGACAGCACTGGGCCTCCCTACGCCGGGGGCCTCCAAGCGCCGGAAGTAGTGGGGCCCCTTGGTGAGCAGGCGGATGTGTGGGACAGTTGTGATGGGGGCCACACCCATTCGCCCACAAGCAGGCCGTAGGGTCTCCACTGACATGAGGCTTGATGTCTTAGTGTGTGTTCAGAACGTCTCAGAATGGGTACAGCTCCTGCAGAAACAAAGAAGCCATTCAGATCTTTCTTACAGTGCCAGCTATACATCTGACCATGCAAACATTTTACTACTGTCATGAACATCTAGTTCTAGTCTAAGGTTTGTGGAGTTATTACTTTGTGGACAGAGATACTCACATTAGTTATTACTACAGTAGAAGTAATTATACATTTTATTTATGTGATAGATTGCATGCTGTCTGTCATTCAAAGAATGTTTCAAGCTATCTTATTTGATTAGGACTGTGCTTTACTGAAACGGCACCAGCACTTTCCTTGCCTAGGGTTCAGGAGCAGAATTCTTTGCCGAAGACTGACATGACAAAATTTTAATCACTTTCCCAGCATTGTCTTTGAATGCAACCTCAAAGCAAATCCTCAAATCTAATTTTCGCTGACAAACAGTGGAGTGAATGTGTGACAACACTTGCGTGGGTTTTGCCTGGTTGCATACCTTGAATTCTTTGCATATTCTCTCATAAATAATGCCTGGCATGGACTAACATGTTTTTAATGGTCTCATCTAAAAGGAAGATGTTTGGCCATTGGGTGTATCTAAAAGATGTTTTATAAAATACATCTAGGTATTTACTGATAACAGGGTAACAGAACATGGCACTGACATTTCCTAGTAAGTGCAAGTTCAAGTAGATGAGATTTGAAAAAGTATTAAGAAAATGCAGCTTAGCACAGGTATGTAACTACAATATTTGGCTTAGTGTTACTTTAGATTGTAAATGGCATTATAAAGGTCATTCACACTTTAAGCACAGTATAGTATACAAGTTAGTATACAATATACATATAACAATGTATTGAAAATAATGTAAATTCAGCTTCTGGACTTAAAGGTTCTTTATATCTTTTATATCTTTATATCTTTTTCTGTCCTTTTTCCTGCACAATGACAATACTTGTCAATATGGCAGCCTGGTGGCTCAATGGGTAACACATCAGGCTGGGGTGCAGAAATCTTCTGGTTTGAATCCCAGTCTGGCCACCTAGTAGGTCCTTGAGCAAGACACCCTGCCCTAGTTCATTGTAATACGCATATGAAATGTTCTAAGTCGCTTTGGATAAAAGCATCTGCTAAATGACTTATTATAATAATTTCTATTTATTAGCTGACAAAGTACTCCATAAGATCTCTGAATCTGATGCAGTGTTCATTTCACACAATTCAAACTGTTGATGACATCAGCTACCCATTGTGTAACTGTTTTAACAAGTCCTTAAACCATTTACATACAATTATCCATCCAGCCATAGTCTTCTTTTACATGGAAATGATTAAACCAGACTTTCAGCATTTACATTAAAAAACACTGCCACTCACATACTTGCTCTTTTCAAATACCTGTTAAAAACATGGCTGCAGAAAACTATCTAGACCTGTTCAACACTATTTAGATATAAAGGACTGGGATTTAACCACTCAACCGGATTAGCGGGTTAAAAAGGAGTATTTTAGTGTTATTTTCTTTCTTTATGAGTTTGTGTGGTGCAAAGACAGTACCTTATTTGAGGATTAAAACACTCAAACTGAAAAAGCGTCTTTGATCATCAATCACAACTGGGAAAAATCACTCCAAAAGGTTCGACATCCCCTCACCCAATAAGAACAGCCTGTTTAGACAACACAAACATCTGCTCTGTCCCCACTAAACTCCAAGCTGTCAGTGACAAAGGACCAGGCTAGGTTTCTGCAGCTTTCAGCTGCTTTGGTGAAGCCTTGCTGTTTAGCTCCACAACCTCTTCTAGAGAGGCTGCATTTACACATTCACCAAGCCTTCCTTTTTTTCCAAACAGTGTCCATTTTGGAGCAGAAATACCTATAAGCTTGGAAGCAACCAAGTGCAGTGCAATAATGTTAATAGCAAGAGTGCAGTTTAAAACCTGTGGGAAAGACTGTTTTCCAGAAAAAAGATGCTAGGGACAGATTTGCTGATTAAAATATGATCTGTTCTGACTGGATACACATGAGAACAAGCTGAACACAATGAAGCCTGTTGTGACTATGGAAGACATCATGACACTCAATATCAGTCCTCCTCCTCATCTCCCTTGGAATGTCACTGGAGACTGCCTGTGATTTTTGACATTACCCACCATCTCAGGTAGGTTTCATGAGGAGGTGGTTTGTCATTTAAATATGCTTCCCAGTAATGCAGTTTACCCACAGTATGAGCCATTCTTTGCAGTCAGTACTGTAGATAAAATTCTGTTCACATAAAACAAGCTGTGAGATATTTTTAATACCCATTTTGTTCTGTTATGTGAGTCTTTCCACACAAATAGAGCCTTGAGCTAAACAAGCACATTCCAGGCATTGCCACCATTTCTCCCACAAGAAGGAATTTTGGCACTGCCCGGAGTCTGAAAATTCAGGTGACTGAGAGTTAGAGACATAGCAAAAACACACAGAAAGATGAATGGTTCAGAAAGAATTTTCACATCCAAGTCACTGGTATTCACAAAACAGTGCACAAACACAAGTATTCCCCATTCGCACATTTTTAATATCCATCAAGATGTAACAATGTAGGGAGTTCCCTTGCTGAGGTGATTAATGATGAAGTCTCTTCTAAGAGTCCTGAGCCTTTATCATAAATCACGTGTTGAAAACAATTGGGAACAGTTAGTTGTAATGTGAGGAAGCACCCTATTCCATATACATGTATGCACATTTTATTTCAGTATATTTTGGTTAGTTCAAACCAGACTGTAGCTGTTACATACAAAACTATATGAATATACAATAGGCTTACATGGCTAGAGAACCAGGATACAATAGCCTCTCTACTTTGGTCATGGCCAGACATGATTCAGCTGAGTTACCTGAACCTTATTTAAATTGGGAAGGGAAGAAACATTGAGGCAGGCTGTTTTTCAGAGACAAACTCTATACCTGCCCCCAGAGTCAAGTCCACACAAGCAGATGCAGAAAAAAGAAGGCCCAATCTCACACTGCCAGAAAAGTGAACATATCAAATGTCACTGTGTCACTAAAAGTGAGTGAGCAGAGCTCCAAAGTAAACTCACATGAAATATACACACAAAACCACACATAGGTGTACCGTCTGTTACCTTTCTGTGTAATGCCAATCTTTAGACTGCTACCATTAACTTTAATTTGAAGGCTGTGAATTCTGGTGTGCCTTACCTCAACTTCTAGCTGTGTGAGCAGCCGGAACCTTTAGCTGAGGCTCAAAAATCCAGAATGAAGTGGCAGAACGGTTGGCAGGGACTCAACAGGAGATTACAGCTCCAGCGTCACGTCCTTCTGTGAACAGAGTGTGAGCGTGCATGAGTGTAAGAGCTGTCTGATAGGTAGAGACAGCCCAAACCAGACAGACCATCTGATCAAAAGCTCCGCCCATTGCCCAATCAGGAGCGTGACAACCAGGAAACATTTTGTGATACCATTCCTTTTGTTTTTGTCTTTTGTCCAGCCCGCACTTACCTGTGCTAAAGTTAGTGCTGGTGGAAATCTATATCTGATTTTCCAAAACATCTCTAAAAGATATGAAACAGAATATCTTTCATTCTTCATGTTCTACTTATTGCTAATCTCTAAGGGAAAATTTAGAACAGTAGTTATTCACATACTGTACCTTAAAAAAACCATGTACAGCATTCAGTTAAAATCCTCTATATTCTTTTTTAAACACTTCAAAATTTTTTACATGGTTGTAAAATGACATTAATTTTTTTATTTAAATAAAGAAAATGTGAAGGAAGGTCAGTGTAAAAAAATGAATGCATTTTCTCTTTTACTAATGACAATATTTCAGGTTACATCCAGTGTGTGAGAGGATGTTCTTTTGTGAATAAGGTGGCTGTATTGTGTCAGAACCTACAGCATTAACACAATACCACTGACCTGATGCAAAAGGGACACACAGTTTCAGAGCCTGAGGGACACAGGTTATACTGACTGTTTTTGCTTTGCTTCACCTCTGACCTTAATTGACGTCATTGATTTGGACAGTGTTAGTCGCCTGCTTTTCTGTTGGGTGCCATAAACCTTTCACAGACTGGATGGGAATGGCTAAAGCAACAGTTGTCATCCCTGCTCAGTTTGTTCTTCAGGAAGTAAGTGGAGTGACACAGAACAGATCAGGACTGCTGATCACAGGCAGTTAACGGCTGTTCTGCCCACCTCATTTTTGTATAGATAATGGCTTCCTGTTACTGTTTCCTTGTTACAATGTATAAAAGCTATACTTGTAGCCTTTGCTGCTGGTCTCTCCATATGTCTGCCTGCCCATCCCGCTTTCTTGTTGACACTTGTCTCTTCATTTCTCTGTTTGTCTCTCTGAGCTTGCTGTCTGCCTGCCACAAACTTAATCACCCTCTCTTAATGTGGGATTATATAACAAGGACATTGGGACCTTCCAATGACACATATAGCCACAATACTCCATAGTACTATAAACAACTACTCCATCAAAAAAAAAAACTGGTTAGAACCAACAGTAGTGCCTGGTGTTGCTCAAGTGAGGGGTCTGCTTCCTCTGCATTATTCATCACTCATGTTACCAGGGAAAGGGTTTGCGAGTCAGTGATTCAGTAAAGTGGCACTTTTGTATCAACATCCTGCTTTGGGGTGTTACCTATTACATCCAAGGAGGGGTGGGGGGAGAATTGGAGTCAATAGTGCAGAGGAGCTTCCGCATATTGTTATGTTGAAGTTTTTTTAATTGTCTAAAGCATGCAGATATTTTGACTACAGTTAGAGCAACTTAAAGCCTGAGATCTGAGAGCAGATCAGGGAGGAGTATGGTGAGTGTCAAGGGACTGTATTGGATTTGGAGTGACAAAGACAAAAAGTGAAAAAATTCTACCTTAGTCTTTGAAGTCATAGATGGTTTTGGCAACAACACTTTTTTACACATTCAAAAGTTAATTAAAAATTAATTTGGAGGAGCAAAACACCACTTGAAACATGAGACAGTTAGAAGGACATCATAAAAACAAGTCTATCTGTCACACCCCTGGTGCTGTCTAGTCTGGTGTAACTTTAGTTTCATTGGCCTGTCTAGTATGTGGGATTTCTATGTCTTTCTGTCTCTTTTCATGTACCTCTAATTTTATTTGTATGTGCATCTGGGTTCTAGTTGACTAAGTCCCTATATACTCGCTCCTGTTTCCTCTGTGCTTGGCCGATTATTGTTAGTGTGTTAGTATGATTGTACCTGCATCTTGCACTGGCTTTGTTTCTGTTATACTTGTATTTAGGCTCTCAGTTGTGTCCTTTGTGTCCTGTTCTAGCCCCGCTTGTACCTTAGCCCTTGTCCTAGCGCTTTTTGTTCTTTCCTTGTTTGTGCTTAATAAACCCTTCAACCTGCAAATAGACCTCACTTCTCCTTTGCTGTGATCGACAGCTCTGCTCACATCCAGAGACACAGTGAAATGACCCATGTGTCTTATACACACAGAAGTGGAATAACCACATAATCACTTGTTCCTCCCACACAGATGGAATGGAATCACCCAACTTAATAATCATGGATCATGTACAATCCACTTCTGCTGGATCGGAATAGTTACTTATAGTTTGCCATTGCCAGTGTATAACAGTGCCTTGGTGAAATGTTCTGAAGATATGTTTCCCTTTGTGTGCATGTGAAAACTTGCTTTTTGTTATCTACCATCTGTTCTGAAAAGTCTTCCACGGAACTGTCCAGTTCATCCCACTGACGTCAAAAGATCTGACAATGTTTCTTCAAGAAAATGCTAAGAGAAGCTTATCTAGTACCCTGCTTTACATCAATGACACCCACACTCACACCACACACACAACCTTTAGACGTATGACTTTCATAAAGTCAGGGGTTGGGGTTGGGGGGTAATTCACACATTGTAAAATGTAATTAGTTGACTTCAGTCACAAAAAGCATGAAAATCAATTGCCTTTTACAATTCTACGGTAATTTGTTTATTTAGTAAAGTGGATTTGGAATGTCATGTTGAATCCTCTTGAATACATAAAGTTTCGTATAATTTTATAGGCTCCTGTGCTTTATGTCAGTAAGGTCAACTAATTAGATTTTACAGCACATGGTTCAGATTATCTGTTTCACAGTTTACATTTTGTTAGTGCTGTGTGGGAAGAGTAAGAAATGTGTCTGTGTTTAGATTATGTCACCGTTATGGTGGAATGCCCCCATAATCAAAGGGACATTCTGCACCACAGAGAATCTGCTCGATAAATAGGTCAACACAGATATCATGTTTCTTCAGAATGTGTATGTGTAAGTTTGTGTGATTTTTGCCGTGCTTCCGTGAGAATGTATGCGGGTGAACATTTGAATGCAGGCCCGTGTCTCTGGAAGACAATATGGACAATATGGAATATATACTGGTAAATTAGTACGTGAAAGTATGTGTGGTAGAGACTTAGCAAACAAACAAATGATGGGGTTGGTTTGTCAGTAATCAAATCTATGTAATTGAATGTAATTGTGAATGACTGGATATAGATTAGGAAAGCATAGCTCTGTCCTTATGTTCGGCATCACTGTGTGATGAGTGTATGTGAAGGACTGAAAGTTAGTAATGGTGACTGTGAATGAGGGTGAATCAGTCGGAGTGCAGACATGTGGTGAAAGACTTAGGGAGGGTGCGAGTGTTTACCTAACTGTCAGAACTGTGACTGTCCACAATAAACTGGTTCATCGGGTTTTCTTGAGCAAAAATTTTTACCTCTTCTGTACGTCATGGTCGTTCTCCCTTTTTTATCTCCCTGTTTCACTGAGTCCTTTCAGCCTGCGTTCCTTATTCTTGTGTATTATATTTCCTCTCCAACTTTGCAGGCTAGTGAGGACGGGACTGCCCCTTAACTTCACTCACGCTTCCTTCATCCTGTTTGGTTTTCCATTATCAAATGCATGCTGTGTGCTTCTCAGCCTCTAGAAGGCACTCCAGTAAACAAGCAATGTGCATATGTAGCAAAAACTCACTGATGAGTCATTAATGAGTGACAACCTAATCACAAATTCACGTAATCTGTGTCATTGAATTTAGCAAGGGATTCATGTAATTAATTTGGTTCGCGTTTTCTTGTGTGCACTTGAAAATGCGTGCATGAGAAGACTTAAGTGTGCACTGTATCTGTAGACACAATCATGTGGACATACACCTGCATGCATATGTGTGTGTATACACAGCACAGTGTTTGTTTGTTAAACAGAACCGCTATATAAAGTGTGCAATAAGGACCACAGTGGACCGATGGAGAGGACAGAAAGCAGTCTCCACCACACAGCCATTACCCACCGGCACAAGGCTGAGGTCATGATCGCTGGAGAGCAGCTCAGGTACAGACACAAGCTTCCCTCCTTTCTGACACATGTCTTTGAATCACAGCTTCAAACTACACCTCAACTGTTGACAGCTAGTTATTTGTTAAACATTCTCTTGTAATTTTTCACAACAGTACAGCATATTGGAACCTTAGTGCTGTCTTGAATTGTTCCATATAGTCCAATTTAGAAAAATATGAAAATAACAAAAATATATCGTTTTAAGATCATGATATATAATGAAAATTTTTATGAAAGCATAAATGAAAATACAGAAACGCAGAGCCTAACAATGTAAAAATGTACAACATGGTTCACTGAAACAAAGATAGTACTGTACTTCTATAGTAAAAGACAGTATTTCTAAAGCAAAAAAAAACAAATAGTCTTGTTGCTTTTGTTGACTAGTGAGACATAGACAGTAGAAGACAGCTCAGTTACTTTCTGTATATCACTACTCGCTCTCTTGGCCTCTCCAAGGGTACGGCTCCACGATAGCAAGCTTATCAAGGATCGACGATACTACCTGCGCACCTACCCTAATTGCTTTGTAGCGCAGGAGCTAACAGACTGGCTAATCAGCCACAAGGAGGCGCCAGATCGCGACTTGGCTGTGCATCTGATGCAGCACCTAATGGACCACGACATTGTGCATCATGGTACATACGGTGATGTCGCCACTGCTGGGCTGGGGATGTTTATTTAATTAGTGCTGGACTTATTGCACAATACTATTACCAAGCTGATGACAGGCATATATTCTGTGACCAACTGGGCAACCATTCCTAAAGTGAGATGTCTACTATGATCAGCCAAATATTGGTTGGGGTATCTATGAAGATTCTTAGTCGTCCAGGTGAAGTTATCTGGAAGTTGAGTCATGTCCACTGGACTTCTTTCTCATGTACACAGAAACGTTTCACCTTTTACCAAAAGGCTTCCTCAGTCCGAAGACCAAAGAAGCCTTGTGGTAAAAGGTGAAACATTTCTGCATAAATAAGAAAGAAGTCCAGTTGACATGACTAAACTTCCACATTGGTTGGGGTAAGAGTTCTGTTCTGTATTTTCATCAGAAGAGGCAAGGCCATCAGAACACGTTGAGCAGAGGTGTTCTGACAGGTTCTGTGGAACTCAACAACAGCTGTAACCTTCAGCTTCAACAATATTTACAGCAATAACTGCCTGGGGGCAGAAGAAAACAACTTATTCAAAACAGTTGACAGTATTTACAGTTGGCACACAATGAAACCAGCCTGCTTTGCCTTCAGTATTTTACAAAGTAAAGTCTTAGAGACTGTGAAGTCAAAGTTGTGATTCTGCTCTACAAACTGACCAGGGTATGTTTCTCCAGCTTGTTGTGCTAATGTTTTGCACCGCATTCTTTTAAATATGTTAAAAGGTAAAGGTCACACTTTTTGCTTTAGCATCTGTTAATGGAAATCTAAAAATAACAAATCAGTTTTAAATAATTCAATACATGCTTCTGGTTTAAATAAGGATTTTCTAGTTCTATATCTTGGAAGGGATAATACCAAAACAGAAGATAAACAATATGCCTGATTTTGTAATGAGTATTTTACATGCCCAGGTGAAATGTACTGAGGAAAAAAATGTGTTTGCACTCTTGTGAGTTATGTTTAAAAGACATGCCGTGTTTTCCTGTATCTCCCTCTCAGTGTGCGACAAACACTCAGCGTTTAAAGATGCCAAACTGCTGTATCGCTTCCGGAAGGATGATGGCACTTTCCCCTTCAGCACGGAGGTGAAGGTCTTTTTGCGAGGCCAGACCCTCTATGAGCAGTAAGAGGTCCTTTGGCTCCCTCTAAAGGACTGAAAAAGGAGTGACAGAAATATTGAGGACTGGAAACTCCAAGGCAGGCTGAACAGTTGCACACAGTCAGTCACCTACTGACTCCACCGACTCCTCTTTAACTCTGTCAGCTCTGCCAGCCATGACTCAGACAGTGACTGACAGTGCACCGTTAATGCTGCCTGCTTTGGATGGTGAAGCCTCATTTTTGCCATCGCTACAGTATAGACTTGCTTTATAAACTTTATAAACTGTGTCCTGGAGCGATTGTTTTTGAAGTTTTTTTTGGTGTTGCACACAGTTGATATGTGTGTTCTGAAGTTTGTTTCACCTTTGACTCATTAAGTATACATATGACTGGACCACTAAAGGAGGCCATTAACTGTGTAACTGTGTCTGGTTTCCAAAGAGTACATTCAGTTGTACACTTGATGTGTGTAGTTACAAGATACAGCTGTTTACTGTATCTTGGGTATGTATTTGCATTTTGTTCAGTGTACACAGGCACATGTGTTCAGGTCTGCATGGAGAGTTAGTGTGCCTGCACATTATTTCCCCTAGCTTGGTGTCGGGTAAGGACTCTATCCTGCAGCCGTGGGAGGAGCAGGGCATGGTGTTCCAGCGTTCCTTCCCTGGCTTCCAGCTCATTGATTGGCTGCTGCTGAACGGAGAGGCTGACTGCCGGCGCCAAGGCTTGGAGTTGTGCCGTACCCTGCTGGAACATGGAATCATCCAGCACGGTGAACAATTTATTGCCTCTGACCTTTGACCCTTGACCCCCCCCACCCCAGGATAGACAATGGCTGCACTTACATGGACATTTTTTCTTCAATCAAATCAAAATTACTGTGATTAAAGACTCCAGCTTAACTGTTTACATGGATGCTAATTTGATAAAATGTACGTTTACATGCTTAGACCATTTAATCAGAATAAAATTTTTGTAATGTGCAAAGTGGTTCCACCAGCTTTGATTTATATTCTGGCTTCATTAAACTTTTCAAAAATTTGTCGGAACAACTTGTGGTTTTGAGGCCATCAAGGCATTTTATAATTTTTAATTCTTCTAAAGTTTCCAACAAATAAGTATTATCTGCAGACAAGTTTTGTTTTGTTGCCACTGTGTTTCTGTCCCTGCCAAAAACACATCGCATCACCTAATGTTAACCCCATGTGGAACAATCATGCGCAGAAGGAATATATTTATTCGAACAAGAGGGAAACGATCGAATTATTAAAGGGTTACACCACCCCTCTTACTTGGATCTAAACTTCACTCAGATTGAGCCAAACTGGGTCAGTCTGTTTCAATTATGAATTTTTATTCTGAGTGAGCTATTCAGATTAAAAGTGGAATATCAGGGTCCATGTAAATGTGGCTGCTGTGGTAATGTAGTTTAGGTACCAGCACAGGACACTACAAAGTGCTAAGTATCATGTTGTGACCTTCAAGATATGCACAGAATCCTATATGTGTGGTTCTCTCCTTCGTTTGTTTTTTTTTCATTGTTTATTGTTTAGGTAACTACAGAATACAGAACACAGCCTTTTAACCCAGGTTTACCGGTCTGTGTCTGAACTTTTCTCTGCCCCTCCTTTTGTTCCTCCCTCCCTTTTAACCCAGGCTAACCGTTCTGTGTCTGCACCTTTCTCTTCCTCTCTCTCTCTCTCTCTCTCTCTCTCTCTCAGTGTCCCATAAGCACCACTTCTTTGATGGAGCCCTGCTCTACCAGTTCTGCATCAACTTCCGGAGACGCCGGCGGCTGGCAGAGCTGCTCAGTGACACCGAACAGCATGAGGCGGATGAAGATGATCCCTCTGACAGCCCTTTTCTCCTACATAAAACAGTCCCAGAGGAAGGCAAAGGCAGCTTCCTGTCAGGCACTGCCTCCCCAGTCCCCTCAAACACACGTTACACACATACCAACAAACAAAAGCTGTTGTGAAACATTGTGAGGTATCCTAGCTCTCTACTGAAGACCATTTATGCAGTTACAAAGGAAATGTAAACAGCTCTAATGTATGACACATAGAGATGGTTCCCAGGACAAACCCAAAATACGTGAAGATGTGAAGGGGTCAAACAATGTGAATGATGGAGAACACTGCATCCCACAAAAGCAACAACCAATTCAGCCATGAGCTCAACTGTGTTAACAATCACCTCTTATCTGCAAAAAGCACAAATGGATGCTATAATTAAGCTCATTTGAAAGTATTATTAAAAGTTAATTTGCACTGTCTACAACCTTTGTAAAATCTTATATGTGTATATATAATTATATCTGTATGTGGTTGTGTGCATGTGTAAACATGCACAGGCATACATGAGAAATTAGGTGTAACGTATGCATGTGTGTGTGGGTGAACAGTGAACAGATACACACACACACAAGTATATAAGTATATAAAAAATATGTGTGTTTATTTATATTTATAAATGCATTGATAATTGTGCATGTTGGCATGGCTCTCTTTACAGTGCAGCCCAGTAAGGAGATCAGACTGATGTCAGCAGTCCATCGAGGTGGCCTCAGCTTGCAGCAGTTAGGTCAGGATGGGTGCTTCCCTCTCTCTCTACAGCCGCCTCCTCCTCACGTCAGGTGCAACCCAAAATCAGGTGAGCAGTTCACACTGTGAGAATGGAGTGCCAGGCCTATGGCATTAAGGGTGTAGCATTTTTACGTCGGTGAAGCCAGGTGTGACGTGCCCTCTCAGTACCTTTATGGCCAAGACTTACCCAGTGTGCTCTGAGCATCTATTGTTCTGAGCTTCCTGTAATAACCACACAGCAGGAAGTTAAATGCATGGGATGGGCCCTGCACAGCTTCTCCAGTGTCATGGTTTAAATTGCATTACAATAAAGTACACACCATTGATGACTGAGTGGTAGAAGACAAGAACGGATGTGTTCCTCTACAGTCTGGTTTCTGCAACATGCACTGGTCTAACAACACCCAGTGAAGCTGTAAAATGCATATGGCAACACTGCCCAGGTCATACCACATATCAGACTAATGACAACTTCTATAAGCATTTTAACAGGAGATGCCATGATTCTTATACGCAGGTGATTAGAGAAGCTGTCTTCTGTTAACTGACTTTCTTTGGTTACACTTGGTTGACAGTTCTTACAAGAATGGTGACCTGTGATGAACTGATGTCTCCAGGTGCTCCCTTCATTAAGAAGGTGCTGACGGTAAGCAGCAGCATTCACATGTATGCCTGTGTGAAAGGGGAAAACGTGAGCTTGTGAAACACAATGCAGCAGGGCATCTGTGCATCAGGTTTCAAATCTGTCTGTTTACCCGTATGTCAGACATTGTTGTAACATTATATGTATGTTATGTGCATCTGCATAAAGGTGTATGCCTGTACAGAGCTTTGTCCTCACAAAGATGTGAACTCCTGAGAAACAGCTCCTCTAAGGATACCACCAAACATGTGTCCATGTGTGTGTGTCAGTCTGACAGCGCATTACTCAGGGCCTGCGATACAGCATGCGCTGTGCTTCACAGGTGCTGGGGGATGCCTTGGGGTGGGGCTTTGTGGTCCGTGGATCAGCTGCCTGCTACATTCAGGCTGTGGACCCAGGGGGGCCAGCTGCTGCTGCAGGAGTGAAGGTAATGTGTACATACACGGAAAACACCATGTACATATATATATATAGGCAGATATAACCACGTATCCACACTGACATTCATGCATGAAGGCCATTACACACAGGCACACACAAATGCAACTGCAAAATCTGACCACGACAAAATGCAGACATACACACGCGCGCCACACTGGCATGGAGGTTCCACAGACTGACATCACATACTTTTTATCTCCCCTCAGGTGCGACAGTTTGTGTGCCAGGTGAATGGCAGGTGCGTCCTTCACCTAGACTACCGTGTAGTCACCAAGCTGGTCATGACCGGACCACGTACAGTTGTGCTGGAGGTGATGGAACCGCTAGACTGAATGATCGATGTTGACCAGAAACGTGATAGTTATCAAAACTCATGAGACACTCAAAAAGATTGTGTGACAGCCTTCAAAACCGAAGCAAATATCAACTGACAGTTTACATGCTGTTTTGGTTTTACCCCTTTCATGCATGAATTATGAAAGCCACACCAACGTATTTTTCTTCAGTGTTTTTAGTACTCTTTGGGCGTGTAAAAAAACTTGAACTTTGTTTTTTTAACATGCATTTTTCAAGGAGTTCTTCACATGTCCACTTGGGTGGACAGCATGTGTTTAAGTTTTTAACACAGCTTTTAAATAGCTGTCCACTGTAGTGACCACTATGCATGAAAGGGTTAATATAAGCAACTGTAAAGATTTAACAAAGTGTCCAAGTATTTTTTAATGGGATATATTTGAAGATTTTTAATAACTTGCATTTATGTCTAATTATTAGAGCAGCACTGTTCCGGAATCATGTTTCAGAAATGCGATGTAACGATTTTTTTCAATGGTATCCAGCGGGCTTAAGTAAGCTTCAAAACTAACCTGCCAAAATCCTGTTACTTTGGTAACTGAACGTCACTTAATCTCAGCAGTGTTCATAGAACTGAAATTGACAGAACTGTACCAGGATTGCTGAAACACAGCTGGAACTGCCAGTTTGCTCACTTTGCGGATCAGCCCCCTGTTCACAAGCTCAGATCGTTACTTAAGGGTATACAGAAAATATATTAAAATGGTATTACAGAAAATTACTCAACAGCACTTTGAAGTTTATGGAACCCCCTAAAAAAAGTCACCTGTACTTTTCGGTGCAAATGTAATTACATTTCATCAGGTGCATTTTCTGCCATACTGCTAGGAGATTTTAAGGGACTATGAGGGGTTATAAGGGACTTACATGCAAATACATACTTTGGATGAATCATTTTGAAAATTTGCATGTTAATGTGTTTGAAAGGATGATGCTAGAAATCAAAAAACAAGAAAAATTGATATATAATAATCATAATTTTATATTTATCAGTATAAACATTATCATTAAACAATATAAACTAATTTGGCGCTTACATCTTTCAGTTTTTTTAAATTCAAGGTCCAACTTCCTATTTTTCGGTGTTCTGTACTACAGCCCATATTTCACCCTATAAACTGCATATAGACTACACCAGCACTACTTACCCCACACCTTATGGTGCTATACCCACATCTAGAGGTTTGTGTGTCCACCACCCCTCAACAGAAAGTAATGTATAAAATTAAGAGGTACACACATTGTGCTAAAAAGAGATGTGTACAGATGAGCAAACTGAAATAGTCTCCTCATCCTCCTACTGGAGACTGATTGGTTCAGCAATTTCACTCTGCAGACTGACGCTCTGTAGGCATTCATTAGCACCACTGAACTTCACCAAACACCTGGCCACAGTCATGAACAAAAATCCAAGGACGATCCTCCCTGTATTCCATGGGCAGCTCATTGTGGGCAATGGGTCCATTGCAGCAGGTCCCCCCAGCAGTAGCAGAAACAGAAATCTTCTGTATGGTCGCTACTGACAGTAGTAATAATTTGGTTGCCTTCCACAATTACTGTTTTGTATTTATATTAGTTTCATGTATATTCAGGGTTGCCATTCTACAGAATGCTTCTAAGTACAACATGTAAACTAAACTATGTTAAAGCATACAGCTATAAATAATTTTCCCAAAAGTAAAAGCCACTTTGACATAATTAATTTTTTTAACAATACTTTTTAACAAAATTAACTCCTTGATTTAATTTGATGTTGCAATCTGTTTTTAGTGTGTTCCACTTATGACTCATTGAGTATATGCCTACCCTAACATGCAGTAAATACACCAGACATATAATTTAGCTCAATTATATTAATTCAGTTCAATTAATTTTTATATAATCTCCCATGCAACAAGTTGCCTAAAAGTGTTTAATAGGAATAAATTATATCTGATATAAGGGATTAACAGTGGGCAAATGATTAAAGGTGGGCACCAGGACGGCTACGCGAGGAGCATCAGGCCACAGGGGGGTGCCGGGGGGGACAGAGCAAGGGGAAAATCATATGGCAAGCAACCTCTTGTAAAAAAGCCAAATTTGGACCACATAGTCTCTTTTTAGACCTATATCTAAATTGCCATTTCTCTCCGAAGTGTTACGGAAAGTTGTTTTCCTCCAGCTTCAGATCTTCCTTAATGAAAATGCCGTATTTGAAGTATTTCAGTCTGGTTTTAAAGTACAGCACAGAAACAGCATTTTAAAAGTTATAGATGTTTTATTAACAGTTGACTCTGGGGACTCTGCTATTTTGGTGCTTTTAGACCTTACTGCTGCATTTGACACAGTGGATCACAGCATTCTTATTTCTTTCCTTGAAAATTCCTGTGTGCATCTGTGGATTAGCTTTGAACCGGTTTACCTAAATAACATGGCTTTTTAATGAACCAACTCTGGCACTGAAGTCCATTCACAGGGACCTATCAATTACTTTTCTCCAGTAACTTAAAAACATCTGTGTTCTCCTCAAGAAGCCGTATCTGTTATATGTCAATAGCTGCTGGCAAAAACCATTTTAAGGCATTACAATTATTACAAAATTTATACAAAGCTGTTTAAAATATTCAGACTTTGTAAAGATAAAATACCATACACATTTGCAACAATCAGTCAGTATACCTTAATACATCACAATAAATAAATAAATACATTTACAGAAATATCTCCATACTAAAATTCCCCCTCCCCTGTCTGTTCTGGTTGGATTCATCCACCAGCAGATGGGCATTCCCTAAACTACTGTACCCAGCAGTCTTGTGGGCTCGGGTCCTTTGACAGGTGTCCCAACATTTCCTGCTCAAACAGACAGGGGGGTAAATTGAGACAAACATACATTCATTTAAAAACAATCCTTCAATATCAGCTAAAACTTCAGTTGGCCAGCCGGAAATGATTAACTAATATTACATTATATGCCATTTTTATTACTGAAGAAAGGTTCAATAAACTTGGACTTCTGCAGTGGTTTGTTGTGGTGTCCATTCACTCATATTCCATGGAATGGACCAGTGCTCCGTTACAACCTCAAAGTCAACTCTCCCCACACCCGATGATCACTTGATGCTCTGCAATAGCTTCCCTGTATCCAAACATCACAGCTAATGCCGTTAACTTCATTGTCAGAATATTCCGACTTTAATCTCGGAATTTTGCAATTTTAAAGTCAGAACATTCTGACTTTAATCTCAAAAAAAGTATATTCTGACTTTATTCTCAGAATTTTGTGACTTTATTCTCAGAATATTCTGACCTTATCCTCAGAACCTTATTAAAAATTTTTTTAGAGGTGCCCTAAAATGCTGTCATACTGCCTGGAGGCCTCATAGCTCATCTTCTCTTTATTATTCCTCTGGAAGACAGAGCAGAATTTTCTGTCACTGCACACACTTGTGGCTTCTCCTCTCACCCTGAGCTGAAGAGTGAATATTTACAGTGAGGTGGGGGGGGTCCTACACATGAAGGATGCTCTACAGCAAAGTACTTGGTGAAAGGCTAGCACATTTGAAAAAGCTGGAGAAGCAGCACATAATCCTGGGAGGAAATCTTGAGGTGGCAATTTAAATTATTAAAATTTCACACAGAATTAAGTGAGCACAGAAGCACAGCCTGTGTGTGTGTGTGTGTGTGTGTGTGTGTGTGTGTGTGTGTGTGTGTGTGTGATGAACATTATGCTCCTCTCCTTCTTCCACTATGCATGTGAAAACATTAATCTTAGAGCACCTTATGAGTGTATGCTGAAAATAAAGATCATTCACTTTGCATTCATTTCACTTCATGAAACACTTTTTAACAAAAGGGACACACTGTACACCTACACCAACAGTTTATTGTAACATCTGTCTCTGGATGGCTATAGGCATAAGACCTGGAGAAGTGTGTGCATTGTGCTAAAGTGTGGTTGTTGAAACTTAGTTTTGCCAAGGCAATCAAACTGGCTGAAGTCTCTCTCACTCTCACACACACACACACACACACACACACACTTTCCCCCTATAGACATACTCAATTGCTGACATCAGCTGGCTCGATTGTGCCAACACCGCCAAACCTTTAAGTAACTTTATTTATACAACGCTTTCAACATAATAGTGGTTGAACAAAGTGCTGTACAATTTCAGTAAACACACCAATAAAAAAATCAAAAACAATCACCACAGTCACATGATAATCAAAAGCCAATGAGAAAAAAAAATAGTCTTTTAAGTGGCCAAAGTTGGTGCACAAATAATATAGAAGGGTAAACCAGTCTAGGGGCAGTCACTGAAAAGGCAGTCACATAATTTCACTCTGTTGCTAGATATTTGGCTTCTTTTCATGCATTTCTGCTTAGCAATCTTCCCATTCCTCCAACCTGTCCTCCATATAACTAGTCCACTTTATGTTCTCACCAACTTTGCCTTTTTCCTTTACAAGGCATCTAGGTCTGTGTAGAAGGGCTAATCAGCAAAATAAGGGTGATGCAACTGTTCCCAATGGCAACCAGCAACTCGCATATGTCCAACAGATATTTCTGTAAGCCAGCTTCAAGTCATTAAAATAAGGGGGGGGGGGTCC
>JABJVR010012641.1:22998-43781 GCA_025773905.1 Chitala chitala | reverse complement strand
CAGGAGAAAGCTACATGTTCTTTGTTCGTGTCTGCATTCTTAAGTCTGCCTACCCTCTGAAGTATCAACACGAAGTTTGCTGAAATGGTGACAATGTATTTGATGGTGAAAATCTGATGACTTGAACAGGTGCTCACTGCACAGTAAAAGACAGCTGGACACTGCCAGGTTAAACGTCCTTGAAAAGCTGGTTTTCCCAATGGAATCTTTGGCCTTCAGACTTTTGCTTTGGTTAGAGACTGCATACTGGGCATGTGTCGCAGAATCATCTCCTTGCATAAACAAAAGGCCTGGTCCGAGGACAGCTTGGGTGTGATTAGAATGTACACTGCTACAAAGCTACAGGTCAGAGCAGTGGAGACAACACAAACAGCGAGACCAGGAGCCATGCCCATCTTGTCCCAGCAACTCCAGGTGTGACCCCATGTGACTTTCCTTCCCTCTGGGAGCAGAACTCACTCCAATAGCCAGTGTAGCACTGGCACTGGAAATGCTCTTTGAAGAGCTCCTCCTCGGACGTCCCAAGCTGCCCACGCACACGCAGCTTCCCCCTCTCATTCACCAGGGTGTAGCTCTGAGGGCTGAGGTGCAGGTAGGTATCAGACTCCGGGCTGCGACGCAGACAACGGCCATGCAAGTTGCACAGTGTCCGGCTGCAAAGCTGTGCTGCGGTAGACACATTGAGTAGGTACCTGCCCAATGTACCCTGCAAGTAAGACTTCAGACTAGAGCAGCTGGCCTAGAGAGAAGGGAATGTGAACACACACAGTTATTTCACTTTAACATACCTGGCAATATAAAAGCCTAAAAATACACTCGTACAAGCACCAAGGACATACGACTCTACTCACATTGCTGCTGGCATAGGCAGCGTCTCCCCAGAAGATGACCCCTGCTGCCCCAAGGGCGACACTCTCCCCAATAGTGGAGATCAAGTCCATCTGTAGGAAGACATATCTGGCTTAGTACATGCTTTCAAATGCAGTACTGCTTTTGGACCAAGTTATTCCATCTGTTTTTCACCCCGATATCAAAAGAGCTGTAGAAGTCTACAAGTCATTATTCTCAGATTTGTACAAGAATGGAAATGTCACAGGATACAGTTATACACAAGCTGCACAGATACTGGGTGCTGGAGTTGATATGTTGAGTCAACCTTGTACAAATATGGGCTTTTCTTCATCTCCCTCTCCCAGTGGTGGGTGATATGAAAATATATTATGACCGGTTGCAATTGTATCCATAATAAGTGTTTGAGAGTTGTCCTAAGAATCTGATACAGCACTATACTTAATTATGACAATGATGCAACAAACCAGCAAGCATCTATAAAGGTTCTCAGTCATCCAGGTCATGGTTTTCTCAACAGCTGTTCACCGGAAACTGGATTTGTTTGGAAGTCTTGAAGACATTTCACCTCTCATCCAAAAGGCTTTTTCAGTTCTAACCTTAGAATCTTAGAACTGAAGAAGCCTTTCCCATGAAATGTGGAATATCTTCAAGATTTCCAAACAAGTCCAGATGCCGCTGAACAGCTCTTGGAAAAACCAGCAAGTGTCCATCATGCAATCCCTGCATGTTTAGAGGCTACAGTAGAACTACAGCAAAAACAGTTTGATATGAAACAAAGTAATTTCCCCTTACATAACATCTCACTGCGGTCTGTATAGCTCACTTCTTTGTTAATATTAGCCACAATGGATCTTAAGTTACTAACTAGAACTGAAGCTTGATATTTATATACCACTGGACTACTAAAATAGCTCACTCGTCACACTGAAGTAAACCGCACATGGCACATAGACAGCCACTTGCGCTGTCAAATAAATGGTGTGCAGCATGGCTGCTGAGGAACTGGTCCTGAAAAAGGGTTCTACAGTGATTATGTGGAAATGGTTTGGATTTCCAAAATCTGTTATGGCACAGTCTGATATAACTTTTCAGATACCACTCGTACAGCAGGTGGCAACAAAACCATGCTAATAACCACCTGAAATAAAACTACTCCAAGCATAATGTTAAAAGACTATGTGTACATGTTCAAGCACATCTTCCAGCCGCATTGTCTTCACTGAGACACCCAAGCTGAAGCAAAAATTTATTACTGACATTTTTGCGAGAAGTGTGCCAAATGATTGCTCAA
The DNA here is from genome assembly GCA_025773905.1 of Chitala chitala. NCBI lineage: Eukaryota > Metazoa > Chordata > Actinopteri > Osteoglossiformes > Notopteridae > Chitala > Chitala chitala. The sequence goes on along the minus strand of JABJVR010012641.1, from coordinate 41,638 downwards.
GCAAATACTAGAAAGAGATGACAGATGCAATTCCATTTTACCTAGCCAAAGACATCCTGAAGGAACAGTTGAAAAAGATTCATTCAAAAGGCAATCCACATTATATGCTCAGCCATATGTATTTTTTAACATTGTGTCTGTGTGCCTCATATCAAGAAAATGTTGCACATAAAATTCAAAACGGACTTTTTTTTGCTATGACAATTTTTTTTTTTTTTTTTTTTTTATGAATTTTACATAAAGTTTTATAACAATGCTGGAAGCAGTGTTTCTTGAAGGGTAAAATTGCTGGTTAAACATTACCAAATTTGTTGGTCTGTAAAACAAAAATGAAATTCTTATCAAAAATTGTATAATATAACATTTTGGACATATCACCCAGTCCTAATCCAGACATCTGTCCTGCAAAACTCAGTCATCATAAACTCTCCTTCTCAACAGGGTAAAATGGACCATGCAGAGAATATCCTTGACGCCCTATCAGAGCTACAAAGTAACATGTAATTACCTTTGATGCCACCCTTATTTTATTTACAGTACATTGAGTTCATAAATTATTGGAAATAGAACTAATTTAAGAAATTGGATTTGGGATGGAGTGTAGCCTCACACCTCCAAAGACTTGGATTTGAACCTAGTGTTGGCACCGTGTGTTCAGCTTGCATGGTCTCCTCGTGCATGTCTGGATTTCCTTCCACAGTCCAAAAACATAATGGGTAGGCGAATCGGGAAATCTAAAATTGTGTGTGTGTATCCTGTACTGGGTTAGCAACCTGTCCAGAGTGTACTCAGCCTTGCATCCTAGTCTGCCTGGGATAGACTCCAGGCACCTGCAACCTTGTAAAGAATGAGGGAATGGATGGATGGATGGATGTCATGTAGTCTCACAAGGCACGTTAAATTAGGAGACCAAAGCTTTAAGAATATTTTAAATCAGAACAGACACTTTGAGGGAGAAAAGCTTGGACCAAAGAACATCACTGTTTAGGTGTTTATCTGAAGTCAATGATGAGGAACAGTAGCTTCATGGCTGTCCAAAGGCCAAAAGGAGGTGTTAAGAAAAACTATAAAGCTCGTAATATGAAGGACACATCATTTTCAATGCCAGGTAAACCTGTTTTGCCAAATTTACTGGCTTCCAAATACTCTGTGTGCCAAAGAAAAACTTTACATACAGAAAATTCACAAGTATGAGCTTTGAGAAAGTTACTGTTCTTCAAAAAGTACATTTTCACTTCTGCTATGATTAAATCCTTACCATCCAATGTAGTGAAATGTCCTGGATGAATCTTAGTTCAGACACTAGTATTACATCACTTAATGTCAAAAAAAAAAAAAAAAAAACCCAAGAGTGAACCTTACTTAAAATTCTTTCTTCCTGATTTCAGGATGACTGACCACTACTCACAGGACCTGGGCCATGGTTTATTAAGTCATCATCATCATCATCAGCAGCAACAGACTGCCTACCTGTCATGGCAGACACCAAGCTATCAAAACTAATCTTAATCAGATAACATCCTGCTAAGGCAGCAACAACTCCACCCACTCACATACATGCGCACACTTGTGGATTGAATTAGTACAGATTTGAAAAAGCAAGAAGGGTAAAGAACAGCATCCATTTTGGGCCACTGCAGGGAAAATGTCTGACTGGAATCTCCATTTATTCTTTGCAATTGATGAACTGATAAGGAAGGAGGATCCAACAGGTCATTGAGAACCAAAGGCGAGTTCAGTGCTTGAATGTGTACGACAAAGCTTTTAAGTTTGCATTACGAATTAGATAACAAGAACAATGATTTACCTCGGTCAGCAGAGACAACTCGTTGGCATAGGTGGGCCGTGTGTAAACAAACACAGGCCGTGCCACCCCTTCACCTGATGAAGCGAGCCGCATGGCCTCCTGAACCCGGTTCCGCACAAACTGTCGACCTTCGGGCCGAGAGCGTAGCACTGCCGGCATGTAAACTGAGGGGTAGAGAGCAGTGCTCTCTGTCCACAACCAAGTCAGCTCATCGTTTCGTTTCATCTCCACTTCTGGACAGCGGCCTGTGTACCCAGACAAGCCACCCTTATAGTTGTGGTTGTAGCAGTCAGGGAAAAGGTAGTATCCCCACAGCTGATTGGGACGCAAACTCTTAGCCTCTCTCAAAGTTCTTAGCATGAACCACTGGGCTGATTTCTCAAACTCTTGCTGAGCTATCTTGTTCACCATCTCTGTGGTCAATGAAGGGTTCTTCTGGAGAACAAACTCACGTGATTTTAACCGATAAATGTCCTTAGCTTCCCAGTTACGGATCCACTGCGGTCGCCATTCCTCCCAGTCAATGACTGCCAAGCCATATGCGTTGGGCTCCCGGATGTATCGGTCTAAATCACCCCGCATACTGTCCAAGTGCTCCTTCATGCTGGTGATTTGAGGCAGTCCACCATTTACAGCAGCGCCTGTGCTTTCATAGTATGGATAGTGGCCTAGCCGCTCCTTGTAAAAGATGGTGAGGTTCTGCCTGACAAAGCCCTCACTGGGTGACGCCACAATGTTAAATAGGTCCAGCTCAAATTCAACACGATGACGCGGCCGACACTCCTCTGTTGGGGCATTCCAAGCAAGCAGTAAAGGCTTCCCAGAGATCAGAGGCCAGCGGGTCTTCTTCTGCACCTGAGCACAGAGGCAGTCCCAAAATAGAAAAAACACAAGCAGCAGCCCCCAGTCAGGCCGGTTGCAGACTATGCCCAACATCACTGGCAAATCTGAATGCTGACCACAGATTACTCAGATACCTGTTTGAAAGTGACAAAAAAAAAAAAAACACAAGCAATTGATACTTCATTTCCAACCACGGAGTCATAATGAAGAAAACATTTATCGGTAAAACAAAAAACACTGACAATCCATAAAAACCGTATCAAAATGCTTGAAACTGAACAACCGAGAACTATGCAGAAACTATAGCATTCCAGTGTGGTTTTGTTACAGGAGCGGTCAAGGTTCTGCTTAAGAAAACGACAAAAGATGCGGTCAACAATTCTTCTGCAGTTTAACTGCCAGATGTTACCTTGGTACAAATTGCCAAAATGCCTTTGGCACGTCGAAGAAAAAAAAAAGCACGCAATAACTCGAAAAACCAAAATCAGATGTAAAACGTAAGGATAATTTAGTGTGCCTATATGGATATATAGTTAAAAGCACCTAGATACGTGTGAAAAGATGGCTAAAACAAATTAACAAAACTAAGCACTTCTAGAGAAAACAAGAAATGGAAAGTACTGGTTGAGATTTCATAACACAAAAAAATTACAGTTGGTGGCTTCCCCCTTTAGCCTGAAATTAGTTTCAAATCACGTGTTTATATATTAACACAAACCCACAATTGTGTATTCAATTCTCTCACCTTGTCCACTTCGGTTAAAGCGGACCCCGGATTAAAAGGTCCAAACAAACGTGCGGTAGCTCGCTTTAACGTTCCGCTGGGAAAGCTCGCGCACGATCCGCGAGACTGCCGGTCTGCGTCGCGCCACGCACCACTATTTTAAAGGAAGAAGAAAGCGGCATGCTGCCACCGCTTTGATTTTCTTATCGATGTTCTCTCACAGCGAAAATGTGAACAAAACTAGTTTTCTTTCGCATTTCATCACCTCCTACGATTCTCATCGTGACACACCCTCACTTCTGAAAAACAAAAAAATATATACCTTCTACTCAGTGGGGCAATTCAATGAGTAGCCTTGTGGGTTTTCTTATGTTTTTCTACAAGAAGGAGGCACAAAACGCAAGAACAGCCGCGTGTTCATTACATACCATATTCAGCTGTCGCTAATACAGCGTCATTGTTACTTCAGTTTAGGGACACGCGAGATTCTTTACCGACGTAAAAAGTAACACCACTTAGTTGAAACTGATTAATAATTTATGTCACGGTCACCCCCATTTCAAAAAGTCGTGTAGTCCAGAGAATTCGCTGCTGGGGATAATATCGACATTTATGCTACTGCTACCTTGGGATATGCCTAACTTGGGTATTGCTTCCGCTTTGTTTTCGGTATCGTCTCAGTTGAAAAAACGTTAGAGCATTTCAAGCACGTTTAAGTATGTTTGATTTGAGTTGATAATTTAATGTCACTAGGAGATCGTATTGGCAACCACATATGTGCGTCTGGCATCTTAGTATTACTAGTGCTGTATATAAGTAGCTTGTCTACTGGCCAGACAGGGATAAAAATATTTTGTCATACAGTTCTTAGAAATACGACACTTCAACTTTAACCTCGGAATAGATCATCATCGCTGTACTGCTAATAGTTTTAAAAACACCGTTTGAATTTATCGCCTGCTATCTGCCTCACACGGCTGTTAATAATACTTGCTTTGACTTGAGAATAAGCATGTTACGTTGAAAGACTTTCATTTAGTTGGACTGGTGCTAACTGCGACGCCAAAAAATACTGTAATTATAACTTTATACTATAGCAGCTGATAGAGACTGCTTATTTCCAGCGTGGAACTAGTGCTGTATATCTATTCAACGTCAGATATATACGTATTTTTTGGCTATTAATGCTGATAAAACGTCAGCCTTATTGCCACAAAATAAAACATACCACATTTAACATTTTATAATAATTTTCAGTAAATGTTAATTGTGAACAGTGAGTATCTGTATGAATGTAATAACCATCGTCCCCTTGTGGAAGTAACTTTCAGATATATTTATGGAGTAATTTAATTTAGAGCATTACACTAAAGCTAAGTTTGTAGACAGGTTGTTGCTCAATGCTGTCAAGTCTTTTCAGTTATCACTCTATAGCCAAGATATGCATTCAAAGGTCATCAGTCTCTGTTACTGATGATCCCAGTTACCTCCAGCCCTGGATTACATATGTAAAATGTCGCTTTGGATAAAAGCATCTGCTAAATGAATAAATGTAATGATTAGTGAGATGAAATATTGGTCTGTTTTATCTTTTCCCCTCCTCAGAATTCTGATGGGTCCATTTTCTTATCATTTCCTATCATATACTAAGCAGTACTTTGGGACAGAGGTTTGGTCGGAAAGAGGTGTGGGCAAATTTAAGGTCAGCTGTTAAGCAGAAGGACCACGTTGTTGTCCAGAGCATCACTTGTTTACTTCCACACAATTGTTGTAGCACAGTGGATAGAGTAACATGTAATTCATTTTAGACTGGAAGAGATTATTAGACTAGGCTTCAGGATTTAAGACTCGGTGTCTTTACACCAAAAGCATTTGTGCTTATTTCAGTCTTTGTGTGTTTCCATGTGGATCAGAAAACAAAAGCTGCTATTCAATCAAGATAAAACGCCTTATAGATAAAGCCTTTAGATTTTTATTAATTTTTTTACATTTCTATGCCCCAACCTGTAAAAAAAGGTACCCACAATAAACGTAATTGTTCAAACATTATCCCTTAGAATAAATGCTGATATATTCTTTCAAAAAGCACTCACCAACCAAGAGACAAATTGTCCTCTTCTGTTCCTGATTTCTTTTGTTCTGATGAACACAGTTTGTCAAACGTGCAGCTTCCCCATGGACAACAGAACCCCTGGCCTCAGGATGTTCCCTGTGACTGATAGTCACTCAATTCTAAGATGAACCTCAGCACTGATATGGTACCACCATTTATATACTCTAGTGGGTTCAGTTAAGAGGGCTGAGGCTTCTGAAGAAGCTTAGAGAGGCAGTTTTTTTACAGGAAGTCCATGAGGTCACGAAGAGATAGATTCGACTAAACAAGAACAAAATTATCTCCACCTCTCAGGACAATTGCCAGCACCAATCAGACTGGCTGTACATTTGTGTATTAATGTCATTGTTCTTGTTACCAAAACAGATGGTTGAATGGCATACAACTGTTCACTGAGAAACGATTTCTATCTGTAAGGTCAGCATATAGGCCCAAAGAAGAGGTTAGTTTACTGATTCTGCTCCTCACTAGCACTTTGGGTTTGGGGCTACAGTTAGGTTTATGAAGAAGTTCTGCTTTCTGAAACCAAGCTAGCTTAAAGTAGCAGCTAACATGAGCTGCAGCTGTTAGAACAGCCAGAGGGTGCAGTGCGTGGTGCCAGCAGACACAGAAGGGGTTACGTTGTTGATGTATCATTGAAAAGGTAGCCCAAAGTTCCAGGAGAGACAGGAGTATACAATGCAGAGAGAAAATTTGGCTATTGTGGAAACAACGCTGTACCAGCAGTGACAAACTGAGGAAACAGTAACAGGCCTGAAAGGAAATGAAATGTATTGTGTCCTTGAGCTTGGAGCCCTTGAAATCAGCACAACTCTTCTGGAAAACAAACTCCAGGAAGTGCACACAGTGCACACTGTAAGATCCATAGTACAACTGCTAAGGTTGTGGTTATGAAAATGTAATGCTGGTGATATGATTTTAATACACATATAAGCAACCTGGTAGTTCAATGGGTAGGGCATCAGGCTGGCAGGCTGGCATGGCAGTTGAAATCCCAGCCCAGCCAGATGTGTGTTTGAGCAAGACACTCAAATGCTAGCTCCCCGGGCACCACAAACGGCTGCCCACTGCTCCGACCCCGTGGAATGGATTAAATGCAGAGAACCGATATTGCTGTAACACGTATGTAAAATGTCGCTTTGGATAAAAGCATCTGCTAAATGAATAAATGTAATGATTAGTGAGATGAAATATTGGTCTGTTTTATCTTTTCCCCTCCTCAGAATTCTGATGGGTCCATTTTCTTAGCATCCAGAAAGTTTGCAGTGAAAATTATTTTTGAGAACTGATGTGGTTTTGAGTTATATTGTAAACTAAAGTTTATCAACCGATGACAGACTGCACTTTTTTGAGAACTGACGGGGCATTTATGTTTGATTGAAAGGGTGCCAAAAGGCTACTGGCTTAAGTAGATATGCTGTATGAGAAGGGGTTGATTGCCTTCCATCCTGTAATACATGTTCAAAGAGGTGGAATTAAGTGCAATATGTCAGTAATCCCTACCTCTGGACAATAATCTGTGATGTTTTACTTAAAAGCATTTACCTTCCAGGGGTTCAGTCAACAGATGAGAAGCAAGACTCCTTGTTCCTGACCCAAGTCTAGGTGCAAGTGAAGGGAAATGCATTACATTTCATTTTTGCATCAATACAAATAAGTTAACAGTAAAGTCTGATGGAGAAATAAATGTAGTTTTCCCACACTTAATAATGTGACTTTTATGTTGGCCACGTGGAAAAATAAGATAAAAAATTTAAACCTGTAACTATTAAATTACACAATAAATGATGTAATATACATAGGAGTTGTTTGCTGATGAAGAACTGAATGGAAAATGTGAAGTAATGCCCATGGTAGGACCAGATCAGTAGTAGAAAAACATTCAGATTTCTCTGACATTATCAAAAATAGCACAAAAGTTTCACAAACTATTTTTTTATGTGAGTGCAATACACCAGTCATCAGCCTACCAGAAGGTTGAAATATCTCTGCAATACTTCCAGGTTTGATTTTTTATTTATAGCAAGTCCATACTGGTAAGGATCAATCAGAATCCAAAAAGTCAGTGTTAATCACAGCTGTTTCCATGCAATAACACATTCTCCACAAAGGATTTCCTGCTGCACAGAGTCAGAAGTTCTAGAGAAAGCATAGCACATTGGTTTTCATTTTCAGCCAAGCTCTTAAGAAGTCTTAATTGAATTGTTGATTTGATTATCGGCACAGCAATTCACACTAAACACACTCAAAAAAAAAAAAATAATTAAATAAAGATAAGACATTTGGTGTAACCTCTGTTTATGTCTAAAAGCTGTGTCCAATAGTGGCCACAACAGTCAATGCAAGGCTTTCTTAAAGTACTATATTAGCTAGAAAGAAATGCTGATGAATATGCTGGTAGTATTTATCTGGCTGAAAGCAAACGATCCTGGAGTGGAAGAAAGACATAAAGTAGGGTGGGGTTATGGTTAGGTGAAGTCTGTTGTTTTGACCTTGTCAAGTTGTGTTTAGTATTTACTATTAAACAGTCAAATGAATAGACATTTCATACCATGCATTTCACAATCATCCAGTCTGATATGTGGAAACACCTATAGCAATATTTATGTGAATTGAATTGAAATGTGAAAAACTATCTATGTAAACACAAATTTCTTTAAGAAGCTGTCAATTTTGAAACAAACAGCTTGGAAAACTATTACGTTTTATTTCTACAATATGCAATCACACTTCAAAGAATATTACAGATTTACAGCTATAATAGAAATATACTCTGAATTACTGCTCATTAGCTGAGTGACACATTTATAGTTAGTTTAAACTGATTTTATTAAACCTGACTGCCTTGGGAAATGCAGCTGCTCTCCACTATTGAAATCTAAATGATCTACGCCACTGTTCATTCTGCTCCCTTAAATATTTCTATTTATGTGAGCAATACTCCTCAACAAAAACAACAAAAGTTAATCCATGCTACTACAAATGCTGTGCAATTAGTAAGATCCCTGTGCCGATTGGCACATAACTCCTGAAGGGAGTTTCGGGAGGGCGGCTTCTGGAACATCTTAAAAAGTGTAATGCGGTTTGACAGCTGAACATACTTCCAAAGAAAAAATATGATTGTACTGTTAGTCAGCTGGGCTATTAAAGCTCTTGCTTAAATTGTGACGATGGTCTGAAGACGTGCAACATGCACCTTCAGGTCTAAACAAATACAAAATATTAACGAGACTGTCCCTCTCCTGATGCTGTAAACAATGAGTCAGGTTAATGTACTTGCACCCTCACAAAGGCAAACCATCCTCTGACATACAGTTGAATGAGGAATTTTATAAACTTATACCTTGACAAATCAGATCATTGGTTTTTTACCATTTATCCTTTGGTTTAGCTGATCAACACACAAAGCCCTCCTTATGCAAATGCATTTTCAAAGATTTTACCATCACTACAAACAAAAGAAACAGTAATATTCTTTTATAGGACTTGGTGCTTATAATAAACCAGCTCTGTAAATTAAATGTGGTCATAGCATGAATGGCCAACTCATGAGTGCTGTATAAAGGTCAAAAGCAATACACAGCTGAAGGCTCTGCAATACCATACTGTTCTAAAATAACTATGCTCATTGCTGTCACGAAGTCCTCCACAGCAATATCAAAGATGGCTGATCCGACATGCCTTTCAAAGAACCAATTAAAATTGGTGTTGTGCAAACTTAGAGCACCCCCCCTCTCCCAAATTGACATGCATGGCTGAGACAAACAATGTGACTTAGGGAGTCTGAAGTGAACCTGCCCCGGCTCCGTTCTGTGTCAGCTAGCAGTGCTGGGAAATAGGCCTGCTTGACGTCACAGCAACTGACACAGGAAGACAGGAGGTGGAAATTCATCATCTACTGGTGTCACAAACAGGAAACCCTCCTGGTGGAGGGAGTCAGGGTCATCACTGAGAGTGCGAGGCTTTTAAAACAACCGCATGCCAAAAACTGGCAAATCATTTGAAGTTTATGTTGAGGCTTAAATTATAATTAGGCCAATTTCCTGAAGATGCTTTCATTTATCTACCTGCATTACCATTCATTTCAAGGAACCACAGATATTAAACTGTTCTCCATGGTAAGTGGATAATACAGCGATGATAAAGTCTGAAGAGGTTTTGGATGGGAACATTCTTTGGTGCCCAATTACTACATAAACATCACAACAGCTTTTCCCATGATACTCAATTTAAGATTAATTACTAAAGCAGAAACTAAATTAAACCAGCAAATGAACCCACTTTATAAAATTAAAAATGATGTACTCTAAAATGAGTAATATTAAACATCTGTAAAATATCAGCACACAAGCAAAGGGTTTATCTTCTAGTATATTTAAAAAGACAAGCTTAACCTGGGAAAAAAAAAGGGATTTAAACAGGAAAAAGTACATAATGTTCATTTTAGGTATTGCAACCTCTACGGTTGCTTGTGTATGTAAGGTCATAAGTCTGGAACAACAGCAGACCAATCAGCAAACTGATGAAGGTACGACATATCACACATAAATTCACAGTTAGAGGGTCTGTCTTTCTGATTTATGGAAAACAATGACAGAATCACATCCATGTATTCTAGTGTTTGAATCTATTTTTAAATTTCCAGTATATAATTTGTATTCAAGTAAACCTTGTAGAATTGATAGAAAAGTAATTTCAGTGAGCTTGTCTCCAGATCAAAGAGCAAAACAAGTCATGACGCACACCAGCAAGCACAAGTCAAATTTTCCAAGTGCTGCATAAAAAAACAATAACATTTTCCATTGACTATTAATATTAAAATATTTTATGCTTAAACGTAAACCAAATTCTTAACATTTGGCATGTTACAAACTTGGAAAAAAAAAATCAAAACTGAGGCCTCCAATTTGACATGACTAAACATTCTTTTCACACAATAAGTTAACCATTTAATGTCCTTTATCTTTTCATAATTACATCCAGTAATTCATGTTTAAATCCTTATAAGCCAAAAGGCAGAACAGCACGCATTAGCTACACTGCCGACAATATGGTGGATTTACACAGACACAAGGATTTATAAAAAGTCGATTTTCATCTTTCATTTTGTCAGCATCCTTGAAGCTCTGTCATCTCCCACTGGGGTACCTCAGGCCCCTTTGCGATCGAGGTATCATTGCAGCATCTGGAGCTTGCTTCAAGGAAGAGCATTATGTGAGCACCCCCACAAGGTTGCACTGGCATGTCAGACATGTGCAGGGAGGAGCCACAAAGGCAGCCAGCGTTCAGACAGGGAAGGCAGAAGGCAGGGGCAGAGCTGGCACAGCCTCAGCATGGCCTCCCACAATCCCCTGGGTGTCAGACTTCACAAAGAACTACGGGGAAATCCACATGGATGCAGGGATGCTCCAGCCTCACAATTCCCTTCAGACAGAGAGAGGATATGAGCGATTCGCTACGTTTTCGCTTAAAGTCATCAACAGACCTGAAATGATTAAGGCAGGTACCACTGCACGAATGAACAATGAATGTCATCATTAGATAAGTAATATTATTGAACAATATCACTTTCACAAATCAACTCATAAAACAACTTTTACAAGGGGTCCCGCAGTAGTGAAAACCAAGTAGGATTAACATTCAGCGACTATTCTTGTAGATTCAAGCACACAAAATGGGACCAAAAAGCTGCAGTCCAACCAGCACACTGCATGACCATCTGAGCTGCTGGTAAAGTCTATTAGAAAATTCAAACCATGTTATGAAGGTGTTTGCGAGGACTGATGCTTGTGAACCCAGTAATTTAAAAGTGAATTGAGATATTTTCTCTCTGTTTGCACTTAAAAAAAAAACCAAACATAAGGAATACAGAGCACTTTGTTTGATTTTTACAGTGTACATATTTAACAGCCTTCCATATGACCACAATATTAATCAAACAGCAATTTTTAGTCCAAAAGCAATTAACTTGTTTTAAGGTTTGGCTAAACAGTACATGTACCATATTTCTCACGTTATACTTAACATATAAACATATCTTTTAAAAATTACACAAAACACAGGACCTTCTGCAATTTGAATCAGAAAATTGAAATGATCTGATGAATCGAGCCTTAATAACTAACTGTGAACAACACCCCCTGCAGCTGTAGCCAATAGGTCTGTCACAAATGACAGAAAAGGTGTTTCTCGACATCTCTGTAATGTACAGCAGAGCAAATACTGTAAACAGACTGTAAAAACAGTACAGAAGGTGTAACGTTGCGACGCTGTTCGTATGAGCATGTAAAACTTTGTGCAGGTGATCAGACTGACACTTCCGGCTTGCTGAAAAAGCCTTTACTCCTCGCTACAAAAATTGCCTGACCAGAATGACTTGTGATACTTATTTGCACACATTTAACCAAAGGATACTTCAAATATTACTTGTGGACATACAATTTTATTAGTGCATTTGAGTGGGTACAGTAGTTCATTGAACTTGGCCACAAGAATTTATGCATTTTGTATAATTAAACATCACAAAGGTGACGTGACAGTGTGTGTCATGGATTGGGGCACAAAAGTTACATTCAATGCTATGTCTGTCCATCAGCAAACAAGTATATACACAGACAAAAATATATAATTACACATTTTTAAAGATAACCACACTTGGGGACAAATGTGTTTACTAATAAAACTAACAAATATCACTACTAGATGTGACGTCTTGTGTTACATTGACGGACATTCCTAACTCACCTGAGGTATTAGATTCTTTTCTATTCTCTTTAACTTGGCTCTCTTCAGTCCATTTTTCACCACTATTGTTTCCTCATAAAATTCATGGGCCAAATCGCCATCCTCATCGTAGTACAGAGAGCTACAAAAAGTGCAACGACATACAATTATGCATGACTGTTCTGACGGCATTGAATAAACGATCGATGATCACGTGTTAAAATTTTAAATACCGAAACGTGAAATTCATACCAACAATTTAGGTTTTCGGAATGACGTATACATTTATTTAAATAAATGCACAACTGCCATACACTGCTACTAGCTCATTATAAAAATCAGATGAGAATTCAATATGATTGTGCAGCCGTGCCATACTCAACAAAGCAACCAAAGCAAACATATTGTATATAGTTACTTGTGCAAAACTAACATGACCACCTATATTTACCTCCTCCTCGTAAATACAAATGGTGTTGCAGTCCGAAAACTTTGGGATCCAGCCAAAGATTGTTCGTATTCAACTCCGGCCGAATCAGCACTGGCTTCAGAACCAGAAAAAGGCCAGTAACTCCTCTTAGACCCGCCGCCACCCATCTTCAACCTCGGCACATTATAGCTGCTGACAAAATGATGAGATGCGATCCCACACTAATTACCCAGTGTTTAATCACACAAAACATCAAATGTCTTTTCCCACATAACACTGCTACCTCCATTTCAGCAAAGATTTTTATCCCACAAAACCATGCGGTTCCGTTATGCAGCAGACAAACTTCAGATCGGATAGCGATATAGATTGTAGTTTAATGCAAACTAAGTTTAATCACAATTGTTAGCGGGGTAGCAAATATATTAAAACAAGCATCGACACCTATATATAATCACAGTTTTGCTTGTTATTCAACATTATTACAATGTAACTTTTTAGACATTATATAAACACTATCTGAATGCCATTTTATATATATAAAAAATCTAAGTGTATGCGTTTATAGTTTATATACGCGTTTGGACAATGCTTGTTTCTAGTCTAACAAGTAAGAGGTCTTTTTCTTTAAACACTGCATCACCTAATAGCAACTTATTATGAAAGAACACAACTTATTACCTTCGTTATACGTTTTAGTTCTTTTTCAATTTTCTGTGGAAGATATTGACAATACTGAGTGTGGGGTGAAATCTAATAACTAGCAAATCAAAGATCGTTCAATCGCAAGCCACCAACAAAAACGTGTCAATTTCTTAAGATGCTCATGATAACATCTAAGCAAGCACAACAACTTGATATCAGTATTTTGACAGTAAATTTTGACAAACTACCACAACATGACAACTTATTCAAATTTAACCGGCTTTATAATAAAGTCGGAACTCTTCAGACATCCTCTTGCCAGTCATCCACACGTCAAAATCTTCTCCAACATATCAACCACGTGATAAACGTCATTTCCGTTACCTTCTCCTATGTCACATGACAGGGCGATGACACATGCCGCACACCAACGAGCACAATTTAAAGGAGCCGGGGCCTTACATATTACAAAAAAATTTTTTACATTTTTTTTCTGCCGAAAAAAGACACGTTTATCCGTGTGTCAAATAATTGGCCCAGCTTAAACGATGAACGGAAGTGCACAGGTAGTACTGAACATAGCCTTTGGAATTCAGATTGATTCGTTGCTAATAATTCAAATTCAATAATAATTCAAAAGCTGTTTTTGAAACAATTATTACAAGTACTATTTTCCACAATTTGACCTTAGAGCTATTTTTAAAAATTGACACTTACCTTTCTCATACAATTTTTTTAGCAATTTGGACATCCAAATTTAAATATGCATTTATGTCTAAATAGGTTTTGCTTTCGTTGACTTTTTCTGTGATAGGAGTAAAACCATACACTTTCAGTTCTTTATAATTATAGTTTCATTATTGCATTTATCTATTAAAATCTGGTACCATCATTTTGTAGTGTATCTTCAATTAAATAAGAAATTGTTTATGGTAATAAAAACTGAGCTATGCATAGTACATGAAATATGCCTGTTTCACTCATGCCAGAAAATTCAACAAGCCAATTCATTAGTATGTAGTCTGTTAGATCTTATAACACTCAGACAAAACATTCCATTATATAAGAACATGAACATTCTCTCTATACAGGCATTTGGACATTTAACAAGCATTAGACAGGAAAACATTCATGTTTGTACTCATTTTTATTGTTAAGTTCAATGTAAAAAAATAATGTTTTATTACAAGTATCTTCAACAGACAAAAGCATCTAACACACTTTACAAATTTGTGACAATTAGTAATATAAAATGCTCTATACATTCCATCTTCTTCTACTGTCTCAACACGTATCATTTATTTGTGGCTGAGGAATTTGAATGTGGCCTTTGCCCTCCAAAGACAGAAGGTCCAGCTGAAAATAGCCACAGACAATCCAATGTAATTCAATCATCCTACCCTGGCTTTCATATCTGATTGTCAATTAGAAGGCTGCCTTCATCAATAAAATTAATGTAAATCTAGTGTCCACAACCAGTTTGTACAACACAGGTCCAGTTCTCCAGTTCTCTTCCCATCTTTACCTGAGCTGAAATACCACTGTTTTCTTTCACATTGCAGTTCTTGCATTCCGTTCTGAATCCATGAGATTGTGTGTTTTAGGCTGCCTTGGGAAATGTGGGTGCCTCAGTACATGGGGTATGTCAACCTGGTGCACAACTCGCCATCGCCATCTGCAGATGTTCCCGGGCTCGGGCGTAACGTTCCACTACTGTCCTCACATGCTCCTCTTCTTTGTGTTGCAGTATACGCAGGAAATTGTGCAATTCCGGCTCACTGAAAACATCCCACTGTTTGTGTGTGTGTGTGTGTGTGTGTGTGTGTGTGTGTGTGTGTTTGTGTGTGTATGCGCATGTTTGTGTACACATGTAAATTTGTGTGTACCAGTATGTAAGTGTGTTGGTACGAAGGATGATGATACCATTATAAGCAATTTTTCCACCAAAAAGTAATAAAAAGCAATTTCTGAACCTTATTGATGTTATTTTAAATTACCAGTATTTGTTAACAAAATGTTTCCCTGCTTCTGTAAACAATCATTTGTATTAAACGTGTCTATATAGCAACCATTAAACAGTACTAGATCTTCCATGAAAAAGAAGAATATTGAAGCAGGCACTACTCTGGACAGACTTTTAACTAAGTGAGAAAAAAACAGTGGCTTATTGTGAATTTTGATACAATGCCTACACTCACATTGATGTCACCCGTCTCGTTCTCCTTCAGCACCAGCCTTAGGTTCTGCTCACAGGGGCCCACACACAGCCGCAACAGCAGGGGGCACTCTGTGGAGACAAGCTTCCTCCAATACACTGTGGAAAACAGAGAAATTACTTCATTACTTAATCAGCAGAGATGGTACTACCTTTAAAACCAGAACCTATCTGATGAGAGTTTATATAGTTAAAGTGCATATAATTATATGACTTGAATATATTGTGTCAAGCTATGTCAATCGCACATCATAAGAAAATTATGCAAATATTTAATCACTTCTTCAGTTACAGATAAAAAACAAACACAAAGTAGGCTACAGAATGCTCTAGAGAGGACACCATAACTGTAGTAAACTAACATTGCACAATATAAAACCAGTTTGCCATTATCTATACTCTTTGGTAAAAACCCACCCAAATACCTGGGAAGCATGTAAACTGTGCACATAAAGACCTAGGGATGAGTCCCTGCCGGTCTGAGATGACATTAATTTCCACCATGATAAAATGCTAACATACCACTATGTCACTATATCGAATGCATCCATAGTCAACTAGACCCTCACCCTGGTCATTGTGCTCTCTGCATTCAAAAAGGGCAAACTTGCCAGGATTATCCACAAGAGCACATGTGCTGAGCAGAGCCTGAATGATGTCAGCAGCCTGTGTGGATGAGCTCACGTGCAGGTGCATGGCTGAGTCTGCCTGGTGCAGGTAAAAGGGGATGCGCTGTCTGAGCCCCATCTCTGTGGTCGACAGGACAGATACAGGGCGAACTGGCCTGATCTGGACGTTGATGACACCTGTGTAGAAGCCATCTTTATTCTGGACAAACAAAATGTAAACCGCCATACTGATTATTGATTAATGTCACAGTATGAGCCATATGTTTTTTTAAAATGGCTCCTCCTAAATTCTTTTAATTTATGCAAACATCTGTATGTATATTTACATTAAAGCCTGTAAAGAATTATTTGAGCATTTCTGTTTTGTGGCTTTTTACAAAAGTGCGTTGCTGAGTGTTTGTGTGTCAGTGTGACCACCTACCAAGACCATGTAGCGATCCGGGCTGACCTGTGCGTTGTACTCTTTCACCTTCTGCTGGAGCTCAGTGAAGGTCAACTCCTGGACCCTCCACTCAACTGGCTCATCCTTCAGAGAGGACATGAATAACACTTTCCCAAAGCCACTGAGTCCCTGCACTCACAGGACTCCTACAGCTGCAGTGGCCATAGTCCTAGAATTGGTGGCAGTTATCCTACATAAGAACGTGTGTGTATGTGTGTATACATTGTGCAGAGACATCATGATGAAGGTAGATGTAATGATTTCACTTGTACACTCAGGTCCCACCCCCCTACAGATGTATGTCATAACGCGCTGATCACTAACTTCCAGTATTTAACCCCAGTTTTCCCTGAACCCAATGCAAAGTACAGTAAGTAAATGCCTGATACTGAGTGCTGTTATACACCCGTTTTCTGTTTCTGATCTAGTCCTCCCCCAGACTGTTCCAGAGACCTCTCCTGGCCTTGACCTTCTGTGTTCCCCTTTTCTATTTTTGTCTCTGGTGGATCTCCCTGACGTTGTTGACTTTCGGCCCATTTATCGACTCTCACCTTCTGGATCACAATTTTGGGAAATTAAAAGCAGAACTCCACAAGCAAATTCTCCCCATTTACTTGGTGTGTTCTTAACAATACATACATAATTATTTACAAATTTTTAGAATTCAACTGATCACTGATTCTGAAATAAAAAATGTAAAATCTTGAGTCCAAAATCAAAGATGTTGTATCCATGTTATCATTCAAAAAGCAAAAAGTTTATAGAAGTTAATAAAATCTTACTTTTAGACAAATGGTTTGAAAAGCTTCAGTTGTTTTTTTTCTTTCAGTTTTGTTTCAAATCCTTCAACAATTGAAATAATTTTCATACAAGTTTGGTCTTGTCTCTGCTTCATTAATAAATTGAATGAGGCTGATTTTGCCATAAATAATAATAAGTAATAAGTAAACATGTCATATCGCAAAGAGCATAGGATGAGAGAAAGACATTTAAACAGAAAGTATGACCTGCTTACCACATTGGTATCTGCCTCTACTGCATCCTCTGCAAAATCACAAGGGTCAAGGTGATGCCTACTTTTCACACTGCAGTCCAACTTGACAAATGTTCTGCACCTGTAGTGGCACGTGAATTTGCAGACTGTGCACAGAAAACAGATTAAAAGAAACATATTTTGTAGCCAAAATACTGTATGGTTGGACTTTTATCTATTTATCCTTCAGTTGTTTTTCAAGTACATGCCTATATACACTACACCACATTATTTTCTACTGATCCAAGCGCAATTGTATTGTAGATGGAGATCTTTTTCACATGCGCTTGTATTTATATACATGCATGTAAGTGGGTGTGTGTGTGCTTCCTATGTTAGTAATACCAATTCCTACATGTAGAAGACTGTCTTGCTCTTGGGACTTTGCAATGTAGTGATGACTCACAGAGGAAAAGACAAGACCTTGGTCTGAAGCCCATGAATAGCTGTATTATAGGGTAATGAGAAGGATAATGCCTCTCTGCTAGAAGACTGCTGCTCCGATTAGCCAAAGCGGCTCTGTGTTCCTGACACAGGGCTGCACTCAGAGGCAGTGCTGTGCAGCAGAATTCAAGAGCTCCTCATAAACCTCACCCACCGTGCTGAACTATGCATTACAAGTTCACTGTTCCTGTCCACTCTTGGGCCTCCATATAGCAACATGTTTACACACCAAGTTAATGTTTGTCTAAATAGGGCTTTCCTATTGTTATGGTTGCATTCTATGTATATGTAAAAGCTGGAAGACATGTTTATGGAAGGGTGCATATATGTATACAGTAAATTTGCAGAACAACAGCAAGAATGAAAATAACATCAAATTATGTTTGGTACAAGCACAAAGTCACAAAGACAACAACAGACTACCATTAAGGCAGATAAATGAAAATAGACTCAGGGCAAAGACAGGTAGAAAGGTGCAGGTACATCACAGGCAGGCTGAGAGTGGCACATACATATAGAAACAGATTTATAGGGCAGTAGACTTAGACTGAAAGATACGAAAGCATAGACAAGGCAGATACAACACAAATTC
>JABJVR010012641.1:0-22898 GCA_025773905.1 Chitala chitala | reverse complement strand
TAGAAACAGATTTATAGGGCAGTAGACTTAGACTGAAAGATACGAAAGCATAGACAAGGCAGATACAACACAAATTCAGAGACAGTGTGGTGTATTGCGGACTCACAGCTGCAGCGTAGACTCTGTTTGAACAGTCCCCAGATGAATTCACCACAGAGGTCACACCAGGTGGGCTGGGCATGGCTGTAGGGCTCAAAGACGTGACCTTCTCCTGCCCCCTCCAAACTCACATCATTGCCAATTAGCCTCACTGCCCTCACCTTCTCTGAGCCTTGCCCTCGCCTAACCTCAGCACATGGCGACACCAGCTCAATGCGACCTGCTGGTGGTAGGTGCTGCAGCTCAATAAGTTCTTTCCGAGACATCCCTCGCTCAAAGCTACCCCAGTCCTGTCACCACTAGCCTTAAAGATGACAGTGAAATGACATCACAGCATCTAGAGTAGAAAGCTATCTCTCATTTAACTTTACAAATTCACAATTCTTACATTTCTGCTTAGTGCACAATGCCGTTTGCTCAATTAGCAACAGCTGGGCAAGACAGAGTGACACGGCTTGACTGGGGGGTGCTTTCTTCAATCAGCAAACTGAGCAAGAAGCCCAACCATGGCCAGAGCCTCCTTCCCTGTGGGCCAAGAGGACATTGCTGGTTCAGCTGGTTCAGTTCAGCCAGCATATCAGCCCTGGCTGGCAACACAACACATCTTCTCAGGTCAGTTCCTAGAGAAACACGGCAGAATGCTGAGGTAGGCACTGTACAGCAACACTACATGCACACAGAAGATGAAAGGAACACAGACTAAACCTATGTAGAGGCATGTAAGCATACACATAAAATATGGATACAAAGTGGAGCAAATGCACTCACATACATGTAAGCAAGCAAAGTATATGACGTGCAACATTTTATACACACGAGTATACATTCATAAGCAAACCACACTCAAAAGTATTACATCAAAAATAAAGGCATGAGTGATTTCAGTAAGGTTCGGTAAACAAGATCGTGACCTTTTATCAAAACACAGAAATACAAACCAACATACATACTTCAAAGTAACTGGATTCAAAAAGCGGTATAGGTGTATTTTTATATGACGAGTTAACGCAATACACTTTCTAAATGAAACCTATTGTAAATTGGTGTGTTTATTTATTTACTATTATTATTATTATTATTATTATTATTATTATTATTATTATTTCATATAAAACAGAGTTTCTATTATACAAAAGCGGACTGCTGAACGGGATGGCGTGTCTGAAACAGCGGTAAAGCGGATTAGGAATAGAGGGCGGTTTGAGATGAAAGAGCTGTAGATAACGGTGCATGCTTTCCTAAAAGAGGTTTAATCCTTGTTTATTTCTCTGACTGTCATTTAACCGCCCCGATAAACATTAAATTGTAGCTTGTCATATCAACAATTTTAGTGTATTATTACATTTTTTTTAGAAATTGCTCTTCTTTGATTAATTGACAATGCGGGAGATAATTCATTTTAATTAACATCAGCGTTGATTTCATGAGTAAAACCACCGTTCAGAATTTCGCTGGTATAAAATGATACAAAAAATGTTTTAAACAAAAATACATTCTGTTCATAAATAACTAAGACATTGAGTAAATTAGACGCAAATAGCTATCAAATTTTCAAATCACAAAAATACGTACAACGTAATTTCTTCAGAATTCTGCAGAAAATTTGATTGAAATATAGCCATGCATAAATCCCAAAATCACCTAACCATAAAGGCATGCCATACTTTATGCAATATCTTTCTATTCGTGTTATACAGCCACTGTTCCTGAAATTCGCGAAGTTCTTGCTGCGCGCATTTCCTGCGCACTTTTGGTCAGCTTTGCTTACTTGTTGTAAAGTTACCTGTAAGGTCTGAGTCTCGACATCTTTCCGTTTGTTAAATGGTGAAGTTGAAATTCCACATATTCTTTCACAGTGTAAGGATTTAGTCTCTTGATCGTTTTGGCTGTGCGCATGTACGAGATTTCGTAGCAGCTCTAATCCTTCAGTACCGTTTCAAGCGCAGCGTTTAAAATAGCCGAAACAGTACCGTGTTTTACATTTTCAGTATTACAAAGACTTAATTTAAGGCAAAACTAACCATTTGTCATATAAACTAATAAAAATTGAAATAAAGTGAATTTATATTACACAAAATTACAGAGTAAAACATAAATGTTATGCTATAAGGATATGCCCTGTGTATTGTTTCAAAGTTCTCTGTGTTTTAGCAGCTAAAATTTAGATGTAATAAAGTGTAGAAATAATAGATAATATTGTAGATAATATATAATAGTGTAGATAATATCACTTTTTCACAAGCTGATCGGTCTCTTTAAAACTTGCATGAAACTTATCGTATCATATATAATTCTACCACACACACAGCGGTTGAAGTGTAATACTCTCCTTTAGATAATTACTACAGAAACGGAAAGAAATATATATTCAGTGTGAATTTCATTAATTTTATGAAGCCGTTTTAAATAAGGTCTTCAAATACCAAAATTCTTATGGAATATTTTATAGTCACGTCATGATTGTTAGGAGTAATGAAGGTAGGAAATTGGTATTTCCTGACTTTGTCTTGTCTGGGAGTGTCCTTGATGTTTCTAACCATATTAAGTATCTGGGGCACTATATCTGTGATGACTTTATGGGTGATAAGGATATCTACAGACAGCGCTGTAAACTCTATGGGCAGGCCAATGTCTTAGCTCGAAAATTTAGTATGCTCAGCAGAAGTGAAGATTTCTCTTTTTAAGGCATACTGCACCCCCTGTACACTGTTCATTTGTGAAGGTGTTATAAAAAGGCCAGTGTACAAAAGCTCACAGTAGTTTACAATGACTGTATGAGACTGCTGTTGAAGGCTCCTCGTAGCTGCAGTGCTAGTCTGATGTTTGCTGAACTTGACATACCGGCCTGCTCTGCTGTACTGAGAAAACATATGTATAGTTTTGTGTAGAGTGACTGAATTTTCTAATGGAATCATAATGGCTGTATGTAATCCTAAACTGAGCTCTGTTAAGTTTCAATGTGGCAGCATTGGCATTGTAGTCTGTATTATAACATTTTTTAATGATTTTTATATTAGTTATTTTTATTACTCTGAGTTGTTTTATACCATTATGTATTTATTAACTCACTCTTTTTTTTAACTAAATCTATTTATTGTCATTTCTTTTAACGTGTGGACCTTCTGTGCTGTGTCCATAATAAAGATTATTATAGCCCAACATCATACAGATAAAATGACATGTCTCTAGAACAATGAACATCCTTTGCAGCCTAATTTCTTTGATTTTTGAGGTCTAATTACTTGCCCACTGGTTTTCTTGAGCCATATCAATTGACATATTGGTTCCAGTCCAGATAGAAGGTTAAGTTGCCTGCTCAGTTGGTTTGTGCTAGGACAGGCCAGGGGATTAGGTTAAATATGTATGTATGTATGTCTTCCACCAGGCCAATGCAGCAGTCTAGTCATGGGTGTGACAAGTCTTACATATCTTGTTCTCTGAATCTCAACTCATTCCCCAGGCCCAAGAATTCCTAGATAATTGTTGGCAGTGGGAAGCTGAAGATTCAACAAGTATCTTGAAAGCCTATGAAGTCAACACTGTGAAATAGGCTGGGAGGCTGGAGTGTGGGACAGAGCTGCCCAGAAGACACCACAGCAACATTTGCCTTTGGCATCAACTGGGGAGTCACAAGGGAGTTATTTTCTCTCTGTTACAAAATATCTTCATTTAGACTGAATACCTAATTTACTACAGCTGCTATGCTCATGCAATTAATTCCATTATTCCATTCATACAAATGCCCTGTCGAGTACTGTGTAGGCAGAATGTTATTTGTAGCCAACTAAATTATAAGGAAAAATTTTTTTACAAGGGAATAACCTGGAATTTGAACTAATTTCAACAGAAATTTAACCGAAATTTTTTTGTACACAAAACAGACCACCAGGATATCATAATGTTACTTCTGATGCATTACTAAAATAAGATAAATCTTTATTAATCCCAAGGGAAATTGCAGTTCTGCAGCAGCTCAGACAAAAACACACACACAAAAAAAAAAACAATACTTATAAAATTCTATGATTTTAAAATAAGATGCAGCAAATACATAAATACATAGTATTAGTGTACCAGCTTGTTAGACTAATTACACTTAACCGCATTTGAGTATGTGGAAATGCAGAGGTCTCCCGGTTTGTATCCCACCCCAGTCACCAGGTGTGTCTCTGAGTAAGACACTCCATGCTAGCTCCCTGGGCACTGAAAAAAAATGACTGCCCACGACTCCCCTCAGGAGGATGGGTTAAATGCAGAGGACAAATTCTTTGTATGTGACAAACATACTTGGCCATAAACCTGATTCCCTTTCCCTTTGTTTAAATTCTTGACTGTATTATTTTTAATATTTCCTTGAGCCTCTTCAAAGCACAAAATATAACCCATTTAAAAGCTAGTTAAATGTAATTAGAAATTTAATTCTACAACATGGCAATCTCCTTTTGATAACAAATTCAGTTCAGCATATAATTTTACAGAGGATTTGCCATTAATACAGCCCAATATAATTTTTATGCCTTTGTAATTCTAATCAGAACAGCCAGTTAATAACAATCAGGTTTAGAAATAACCACAGCTGTAAATAGTGGAGCTGAAGTAATATCAGTGTCTGGAAATCTAATTTAACATGGAACAATTCATACATTCACTTAGTAATTCATTCCGGCTGCCCACAACCTTGCCAAGGAAGTGTAAAATGATAAAGAAAATCAACTATTTCAAGCTTAACATTTTGAAGAACATCTTAAATGTTTGTAGATATGCATAAAGAACAGCATATGTAAGAATCACATATTTGTATCTGGCTACTCTAAGCAGTGTTGGTGTATGGAATAGCGTAGCGACTTCTGGTACTCAGTGCTGTAAAACAAAATGGCAAAAAATACATAAACCATCTTAATCTCACATTTTTGTGGTTTCAGCCACTTAATTACTTTGTGTGAATGAACAAATTCATGTTCACAGAACGTGTCATGGGAAAAGACCATTGATATATGGCAATACAAAACATGCCACAAAGTTAGAAAAGTAAGGGATCACACAGAAAATCACTAAAATATTCAAAATAGATTAATTTCCTCCAATATTTCCATTCAAATTCACTGCCCAGTAAACCACAATTTCTTCATCTGCTTAAATTACAAGTCGACACATTTAACAAAATGTTAGGTTTATTTTCTTTCAAGGAGCACCTTTCCAGAAAAATCAAAGAGTAATACACTCTGCATTTTGTTTTAAATTTTTCCTAATTTTTTTTCCAAAGTTAACACAGAAGAGCTGCAATAATACATTACCCAAACGATGTCAAGTTTGTAGGTTTCTGTAAAGTCCAAATCACAGAAGGTACAGGAAGGCAAATGCGCGGGACTCAAACCCAGCAAGGTAAACATTTTCTTTTAAATAAGACAATATCAAAGCTTTTATCATAAAAATGTTCTAAAACATTCAGTCTCATTTACCATTACAAAATATATGACACCGTGTGTCTTCAAGTTGAGGTTAGGTTAAGTCAGATAAAAATTTGGAACATTCTACAAGAAAAGGCAAAAAAGCAGGTTCAAAATGACAAAATCACAATTCTGATTAGGGTTCACACCCCCTTGTAGACCTCATGTTTTCATATTGTACCAAGAGGCTCAAAAACTGACCAGGCACAGTAGAACACATGACCTGCAATGGCGCTCTCTTTCATTCACTGAGATTTCTGAGCAACTGGTGTATAAAGCATCTCACACACACACACACACACACACACACACACACACAGCAACGCGTACTGAGCACAAACATGCACGCACCCATCTTTTGGCAAATTTAGACAGCTACCACAACAGTGCAAAGGATCCACCTACTCCACTGTTCCCACACAATTAGATGACCTACAGTCAAACACACCGTTTGTGTTTACATGTGCTGTGGGTGATTACGAGACATGCACATCTATGCAGCAGTGCACAGGTGTTTGTGTGTGCAAGGAGCTGACTATGTAGCTCTATGTGTATAAAACAGTGTGCCTATATGTGTGTATATCCATGTGTCCCACAAATTTAAGTTGGTGCAAACGCATGCATGTGTGTGAGTGTGTCAAGAAGGCACAGCCAGGTTTGTCAGTCTCTTAAGTCAACACTGGAGCCAAAGAGTGCCACCAGCTGCTCTTCATAGGCAGCAATGTTCCTCTTCATGATCTGCTTACAGGAGCCCAACAGGCGCTCAAACGCCTGCACGTCTATCACTGAGGGAGAGGAGAAACGAGAGGAAGGTTACTTCACACAGCTGCTGCTGTGGGGGCACTCATGAAGGAATGGAAACATCACACACGCACACAGGGTCTTACTCAGGCATTTAACCTCTCCCACGGCATAGACAGAGGCAGCGCGTGGCTTGTTGGTGACCAGGGCGAGCTCCCCAAAGTACTGTCCCCTGTGACAACGTGCAATCTCCACCTCTGCATTGTCCTGCTGGTCTATCTTAGTCTATATGAGATGGGAGTGCAAGCAAATTCAAGCAAAACACTTTCACACAATCGCTGAGCACCAAAGAAAGTATGAGGTTAAGAGAAAAAAAGAGGGGGAGGGGTTAGAATCAGACTCACTTTGCTCTTCATCATTATCTTCACCTCCCCTGACTCCACAATGTAAAAACAGTCAGCCTTATCACCCTGGGAACAAACATCCAGTCAACACGCATCACAGCTCCACCACTACTAAATTAACCAACAGTAATACAGGCAAAACAATCTCCCCTACGACATACACATCTGCTGCCTGGAAGTGTAACACCTGTGCGTACCTGCAAAATAATTCTTTCTCCATCCTGAAATGTTTTTCCTCCTAAAACATCGACAATCTTCATCCGCTCCGACAGCTGAGGCAACGCATTTCAGACAAAACAGTCTCAGTTAACATTTATAACACTTTCTCCCACTGACAGACAAATGATGTACATGCCCACACACACCTCCAACGACTTCAGCAGGGGAACAGACTCAATGAAAGCCTCATACATCTTCCTTTTCTTGGCATTGTTCTTCACGATAAGCCTGCGGAACGTAACCCGGTCCTGGACGACACAGATTATATAATTTTTAGTTTTGCATGCAGTGCCTGACATGTGGCATCTGCTATGCAATGTGATGCTGTGTAATGCCTGCTTGGCTGCAGGCAGTATATAACAAACTGCACACCTAATCTAACATTCTAAGCCCTCTGAGTCACATTCCACACTACAAACAAGCAGTAACTATCTACACACTAGCTAAATACCTTGTACTCGCTATGTATCCTGAATTTGCAGTTTTCCACAAGACAGACCAGGATTCAGGATTCCATTGCATTATTATTTGTTTATGCATTATTTCACTGTTACATTACAATTTACCACACCACTACAGCTATGTGTTCCTGCTTTGTGTATAAGAAATTGCAGCACTTTCAAGAACACAAATATTTTCCATGAGGGATATATCAAAAGCAATAATGAACTACATACACAGAAATATTTTATCACGTCACATTAAGTGCTTAGCATGTTCAGAAATATTCTCCCTCAAATGTAAGTGAAAGATAAAGTGACCAGTAGATGGTGCTGTGACAGCACTTTACTGTGCCACTAAAACGAGGCGCTGTGACACAACGCTAATGACGAAGTAAGAGCTCAGGAAGGGAGCACACAGTAAAATCATCATCAGCCTCACCAGACCCCAGAGGGCTCCCTCGGTAGTGGCGATGATGGTGGCAGCGCGTGGAGTGTTGTACATGAGCGCCAGCTCCCCAAAACTGCCTTTATTGTCATACTTCCCCACACAGCAGCCAACGCTGTCTTTCTGCACCATGATATCGTAAACACCCCTGGAAGCAAGCAACACACAGACAAACTTTCCATTAAAACGAGCCACCTGGCAACACAGTTCACTATGCACGTTCCATTGAATATTGTCTCACTGAGAAGAAATGAGGCTCAATGCAGAAACCACCAACTGCATCACTTCAAGTTTGGCCAGCTGTTCTCCTTCACATAAACTAAAAAGGACAGTGATAGACACTGCCCACCGTGATTCTTGTATTCAGCCTCAATGTCACACTAATACTCGGCTTTAATAACAGAGCTCAAAAATTACCTTGGCACTGCAGCTTTCACAGAAAGGTAAATGCATGCCCATTTCTATATGAATAGTAAAGAATGTACAATCTCACACAGGGTTTAAATCTTTTGTCAGGATTTCTCCTTTATAAAACGTTTACTTGCACCGAGTACTTGTACATGTAAATGCACATGAGCACAAACCTCTCTATAACGTAGAAATTGTCTCCATCATCACCCTGGTCAATGATATGCTGCTGGGCTTGGACTTGCACTTCAAACATGGCATCCAGTACTTCTGAGAACTGCTCCTGTTAAAGGTCAAACTTCACATTTATGAACCCCCACAAAAAACACACTATGCCAGTTGTTACAACGCAGGATTCCAGTACCACAGAACTAGCAATGTGAAACAAATGCAAGTCAGACATCTGGCTACTGTGCACTATGATCACTCTTCCTATTATTTGGGTAGCAAGCTACTGTAGGTGGCATTGCTCACATTCACTGTAGCCACTGAACGACGTTTTTAAATCAAGCTTGCTTCAGCAAAAACTAATGAATGCTTAAATATGTAAAAGTAGCCAAAGAGGCAAAGAGGTTAAACGTAATTATTCTTTGGATAAAGTAATCTATTCAGCAAGTAAAAAGACAAAACATAAAATGAATTTGTAAATTGTGGTAAAGCTTAAATGGGCAGGAGTAACCCCTTATCAAGCACTTTAGGAGCTGAGTGAGAGAATAACTTCTACTCTGTAGCATCAGCCCGTTTATCTGTTGCATTAAAAACACGTTTAATATTATTCAGATGTGAACTTCTGAATGAAAAAGGGAATAGGCATTTAGCTTGTGCTTGGCCGACACCCACGGTAGAAGCGTGGATAATGACAGTAATGTGGAACCAGTGGAGCACAAAGGAACTCCATCTCAGCCTTGGTGTGAAGACGCAGGCACATCTATAAATAGTATCAGCCCTGGGTATGGTCCATCCACCACAAACCCATCTGCCATTGAGTATCTTACTGACTGTACAGAAACCACTGTGTTCCTACACCATCTTCAGCAAAGTAATAAATTAGGCTTTAGCTGATTCATTAGGTTACTGTGATACAGCATTTATGCACAGTTAAAACTGAGCCAATCAATCTACACTGAAAAATCTGAAATTAAAAACTTGCCTAACTTGGCGATTAGAGGCCACCTTCAAGAATACATAGCTGGGCGAGTTTTCAAGTGACATCAGACCATGGTGTTGTGTGCGTACCTTTTTTGGGTTTTCAGGTGACCACAGCATTGTGCATGTACCTGGGTGGGTTTTCAGGTGACGGGAGACCACAGCATGTACATTGTGCATGTACCTGGGTGGGATGTCAGGTGATGGGAGACCACAGCATGTACATTGTGCATGTACCTGGGTGGGATATCAGGTGACGGGAGACCACAGCATGTACCTGATCGAGAGTTTTGAATAGGAGGATGTCCCTGCAGGCCTCCTGCAGCCGTGAGCGTTGCTCATCTGTTTTGGGGTGCACCACTCGGGGTTCTGTGTCTTCTTCCTCATCGTCAGGATTGTAAGCCTCTGCAGACACTGGACACACGCACGCACGCACGCGCACACACACACACACACACACACACACACACACACACGGTTTCATCAAGAAGTAACGCAGCAAATCTGCTGTGAGAGCACAATGAGAACTGCTGATGTGAACACTACCATGAAAATCAGGACTTTGCTGTAGAGGCATATTGTGACCGATGGACTTACCCGACACCCTGCGACCAAATCGACTGAGAGGAGGTGCTGTGGGCAGAAACACAAAAATAATTAATAACCAGCATGTGAGTTCTGAAGTTTCACTTTAGTAAGCGTGATTAAGTACTTAGCTATTCAGGAACGCAGCTGAAAGTCCCCAGAAAAAAAACAAGGTCATACAAGGTGTATGTGGTGATAGCTGGCAGAGTTTGTCTCAAGAGAAAATGCTAATACGTCACAAGCTTGGGTCAGCCTTGGCAGGAGTGATCTATCCAGGGTACAGACCTTGGTGGAAGGACTCCAGATTTGTGTACTCAAGGCAACAAGTCTGTTTACCCACAGCTGGGACATTAAAAACACATGACCCTACTGATAAAGTAACCTGGAAGACTCCAGTTAGTATTTGATTGTATTTCCAGGTGGTCTTCCAAAGTGCTATAAACAAACTGCAGGTGATGCACCAGGAATGTCCAGTTCCCCTTGCAGAAATGAATTATTTCGCCTCTGTGCCATTTCTTCATTATGACAGCATGTTCACATGCCTCGGCATTTAGCCCTACTTCTCACACTTCACTTCAGACTCCCAGCAGCATTTACAGAGCATCGCACCTAGCTCAGTTTTCAGCATACTTTCATTCCATGCATTATGAATAGCACAGATCAAAGAGCTTTATGTTTTGTCTGCATCGCTTATTTTTATGTACTTTTTTTAGAGCATTAAAAAAATATCTGCCAAACAATAGACTGACAGCAGTGGGATTATTTTAAACGTTTACAGCTGGTTACTAAAGCATGCATGCTGAGACTGAACAGTGGCCACGAACAACCTAATGGCTTTCAGGTTAAAACAAAGACACAGGCAGCAAGCACAGGCATCACCTGTGGTGATGCAACACACCCGATCTCTCAAAGCAGAACCAAAACTTACACAAACATCCCTGTCACAAAGGTGGCACGTGTAAACCCCGGCCCGTGCCTGGCCTGGACAGCTGAGGTGAAGCCACAGACGTAAGTAACAACATCAGAAGACTGCTTCCAGCCATCATGCATGTCAGGAATTGGGTTTGATGGCACACCCAACCAAAATATCCACAAAAAAGACATCAAATACCTTATTGCAACTCAGTCTGCAGACTTTAGCTGGCTGCTCTGAGGTGTAAGTCAAGATGAATGATAAAGTGCAATGATTGCCAGGTCTGGCCAACACATGTTCAACTAAGCTGATGCTACTGATCCCACTTTAATGATGGCAACAGAAGCAGAGAGTCAGTGGATAACACTGACGGTGTTCAACAAGTCCACAATTGGCTTTTTCGAGTCACCATTTCACCAGTGTAGCACCCTATTAATGCACTGTGTACATGTGACACGCACTTCATGCTGGTTGCTACAATAAGGCAGAGGAATTCCACACAGGCTGTACAGTTTCAGTTGTTCATATTTACTGTGCAAAATCAACATCATATAATGCTTATTTCATTTTTTTTTAGAAAAGAAAAAAAAACTGCATTTTCGCAGTTTAAACCTCAGACAAGAGGTTTTTAAAAATCATTTTCAATTAGAATTTGACCAACATGCAGTGATCTTTCCCCTTATTTTTACATGTACATTCATTCATTTAGCAGATGTTGTAAGTTGCTTTGGATAAAAGCATTTCACACAAGTTACAGCAATATTGGTTCTCTGCATTTATCCCATCCCCCTCCTGGGGGGAACAGTAGGCAACCACACGCAGCACACAGAGAACTAGCGTTTCAGTGTGTTGATCAAGGACAAACCTGGCGGCTGGGACGGTATTTGAAGCGGTAAACTTCCGCATCCCAGCCTCATGTTCTACCCATTGAGCCACCAGGCCTTTATAACACTAAAGATTCAGAAGAAACAGAATTAAAGCAGAGAGGCTTCCTTTAAATGTCAAAATTTTATAGTAATGCAAAATACACAACAGATATAGCAATACTGTAGTGTGGTTGTACGTAACTGAACAGAGATTACAGATGTGCATAAGGAACCAGGAATTTATGCAGCGGCTGCTGACGGAAACATTAAGGCAGGTGGGGGGAAAAAAAAAAAAAAAAAACCTTGTCTGCAGACAGTATTAACTGTGTCCCACAGATTTCAACATCCAACCAGAATGAATAGTGCATCTTGATAAAACAAAAAGGTGGATTCTATCAATGAAACAAAGGGCTTCTTCCCTTTTAAAGGTGACTGTAATAAATTTCCTCTGGTTGCCCACCAAATGATGTTAATGAATTAAATGCAGTTTTTCTTGGTGGAATTCCCCTTTAAAAAAAAATGCATCAGGAGAATGACATGAAATGGGTCGGGTTGCCTGGAGACAAAACGCAGAGGAAAAACGTTCTTCTCTGTAGCCATAACAACACCCCCTTTAAGGCCTGTTGAAAGGCAGGAGTCCCTAGCAAGCCCCCCCCCTTCCCAGTCCTACCATACACACACTGACACATTCATTAACAGCACCAAATGGCAAGGCACAGCACTGATGGGCACAGACACACAGGCCCTCAATCACGCACACAGACACACAAAATGATATACATACAAACAGAATTACTTCTCATTGGATCAGAATTACATTACTTAAGAGCAATCAATTTTTGCTTGAAATGCAGACAATATTTTGCACAAATATAGGATAAAGCAATTTTAAATTCAAATGTAATCTGTGTGTTTCTGTCTCCCACGTACAGAACTCAGAGCAGCTACACTTTCTGTCCACAGGAAGCCCATGCAGCCTACCCTCAATGGCTGCATGTGACAAGCTCCTGTAGAAATCAGCATGTCTTAAAGAGAAAGCAAGGAGATGCGTCAAGTGCACAATACCAGTCAGCCACTTTTTCAGTCATTTTTCCTTTATTCATTACACTCCAACATGTATACATTCTCCCAAAAGTACCGTACAGGCTATTTTCCAGATTCAACCAGCTACTCACCCAATAAAAATGATTTCAAAGGCTATAACCTCTTGTAAGGCAACAGCTGAGTACTTCAGTAAAATGTGAAAAAAAGTTATCTGTCTGTATTGCAGTTTTCTCTTCCAGTCTACGTGCAGCAAATTACAATGCTCAAGGGGTAAGCTTGTACAAGGGCAGTCACAGTATGCAGTGGCATTATTGTGACAAGACATGTGGTGGCTATTACAGTTAAACATATCTTAGTGTGGTACAGCAAATGGTAATGGTCATTAATACAGAGGACTAGTATTAGTGCAGTATCACATTGGTATGAAAATTAGCCTGTTGTTACATGAAACTATAGGCAACAGCACACTGTCTTGACTGAACAACTTTATAAGTTCAGTTTGTGGGTATTAAGAGTAGGTGTGAAGAGCTGGGATTAATGAAGAGCAGAATCATGCAGAGACCTATAACCATGTAAAAGTACTGGAGCATGGATATGACAAATTACAAACCAAATTCTTCCCACCACAGTTTAGAGTGTGGAGTACATGCAAATAAAAACAGCGATGGGCGCCACCATGGCTCTGTGGGCGCAACACGTGTCACATCACTGAGGTTGTGGGTTTGATTCTCAGGAGTGAGCGAGTGTTTCTTTAAGACATCCATGTGCATGGGCTAACTCTAGCAATGGAAAGATGTGGTTCATGTGCATTAGGAACTTTAAACTTTTTAGTGTCAACATGTGAGGAGCATGTATAATTGAATGAGATATTATGTTGGGATGGCATAACATAGTGTGTATGCTGCCTGGCAATTCAAGAATAAGCATAATACAATGAAAGCAGAAGTACAGTAGCACAGATACATGGTGGCTCAATGCATAGAACATCAGGATGAGATGCAGAAGTCTCCCAAATCCCAGCCAAGTGTCCCCTTGAGCAAAACACTCCAATGCTAGCTCCCTAGGCGCAGCATGTGACTGGATGCCTACTGTTCCCCTAAGGGGATGGGTTAAATGCAGAGAAGTAATTTCCCTCTGGATTAATAAAGTACTTAAAAAATAATAATAATAAATAAATAAGACTACTGCTGTGGTTAAGGGAAAGAAGACCGTGGTTCCATCCATGCTGAGGTTATGGGGCAGAGAAAATGGTTTTATAACTGCCATGCTTCTAATCTGTGGTCTGATTACTGACTGCTGCACTGAAACAAGCTCTACAAGCCATAATTAGGTCAGTTCTCTCTTCCTCTTGTCCATATTGACTGATTTAGGGAAACAATGTCTGAGTACACCATGTCATGCACATACACAGCACTGACCTTTAGAGATATCATTGAGTTACTTCAAACTGAATGTAGCACCAATGAGCTCTCAAATTACCCAAGTCAACTAAAAGGTTTTTCAGACAACACAAACTAGAATAAAAATAATAAAATCTCAAAATATCCAAAAACAGAAGTGCAAAAAATGTTGTACATACCAAATGTCCGTCACGTTACATTGGAAAAACACACAAAAAAAAACGCTAGGAAAAGAAGCCAGTTCTGATCACTCGGTCATGACATGTCCATGAGTTACATGCATGGCCATAATTATTGGCTGAACCTCTACCGGGATGAGAAGTGGAGGGTTGTTGTGACTGGGCTATGGTTAGAAAGCTAGAATAGCAGTCATTAAAGTAGATTTATGAACATATTTGCATTTTGCACCTGCCAGTCTGTACTTTGGTTTTATACACACACACACACACACACACACACACACATTTCCTACATCAGAACACTTAACAACGAAGACAACTGAACTGGTAAAACCTGGAGTTCAACCATATTCTCTGCAAATAACACCAATATTCTCAGAAAAAAAATAAATAAAATGTTTTTCTAACTAACAAATTCAATTTAGCTAAAATGAATTTTTTTTTTAATTAAAAAAACAATAATTATATACAAGTCCTAACTGCTTATTTACTTTATAAACATGTATGTCACAGGGGGATGAAAACGTCTGATAATACATAAACACAGACAGTATGTCAGGGCAAACTTAGTTGTTGTCACTACTCCTAACCAAGGAGAAATAACCAATCACCATAGGGCAAAGGGCTCACAAGCTGCATTTATCATCACACTAAAAGCCACTACCCAGCCTAAAGGACACGTCTTGCTATTGAGCAATCAGTCCATAGTCAGAAGGCAAACTACATCACATCTAAACTGTATACACACAGCACAGCAGGTTTATACATACAAAATATAAATACATGTACATATATTTATACACGTGTGTATGTGTATATATATATATGTGTGTGTGTGTGTGTGTGTGTGTGTGTGTGTGTGTAGGTATATGCATGTACACATTGCACATACACATGCAATACTGTGCAAACTGCAGTATATACAGCACATATACATACACAGTATAAACATGTATCCCACAGGCCTGCATGTTTCACACGCAGAATTTACAGGATCTTATGGCCTTTTCACTGATCGCAGATTAGATTAGATCGAACTTTATTGATCCCACAGTGGAGAAATTCTCTTGTTACACAGCTCACAGTGAAGTGGGATTAAGGTGCAAGATGGTGCAAATGAATGTATTTCAGGCCTACAGCTAAACAGCACAGCTTTCACATGTGACCACACCGCTGACTACCACAAAGACAGTTGTCAGATACCCTTATAAAACACAACAATATTTCCATTGAGACTGTGAGGGAAGTGCCATTCCTAGACATTTAACAGAAAAAACACTGAATACATGAGAGGACCCACAGTTTACCTGTATATAGACTTATGTTATGAATAAATGTTAGGGACACAGACTAAGATGTAGATGCACTAAATGGTTCTGGCAACACTACGCAGAAACAAATGTTTCTCCATCAGCCTTAAAATTCTAACAAGTTGCCAGGGTAACAAATATAAAACTAACCGTTTAGTTTATCAACAAGACAGGCCTGTTGGACATCAGTTAACACTATCAGTAAGTTTAGTACCTCTGAGCTGTGCTCTTGCTTCAATGCATACTGTAATTATAGTGACATGTCTCCCACACTGTACACACATTCTCCTTTACCAGCCTCCCTGGGGACAATGCTATAGTGTCAAACCATCATGACATCACCAGCCTTGAGCTGTGCAGAATAAGAACAGCACCATTTAGCTCTTCATGTAGACACCAAACCATGAGCAGCCTCAGTCACAAATGCTGAGGCACTTAAACTCCCTGGCCAACAGTGACAAGAAGTGAGGTTGAGAGTTTACTGGAATTAACAACCAAAGGCCAAGTGAGAATGGAAACATACTAATATTTACCATGGTGTGACAGCAAGGTCACTTTACATTCCAAGAAAGACCAGGTGCATTTGATCACCATGTAACAAACTGATAAACAGAGGCATCAGTGGATGCAAGCACTTTTTGAAGCAGTTAAGAGCAAATACTCTGGTCAAAAAATAGTTACTTTCATGGGACTACAATATGCATAATTTGACCACGGGTAACTCCTACACCATTTACTTTCTACTATCCTGAATGTGTATTGCATGAACCCTAAATGTGAATTTGCCATTTTGTAAAGCTGTTTGCACTCGACTTGAATTGCTTAGTGTTGTGTGCTGCGTATTCAGTACCTTAACCGGCAACTTATCATTTGTGACACTGTTTAAATTATCAGACTGAATAAATGATTAACCTACTTTGCTCAAAAAGTAGTAGGGTTACGGGTGAGACATAAAAATAGTTACAGTCGACGGCATATGAACTAAAACTGAAACCCCTCATAATACTTTTGCACGGAAGCAAGGTCGATATGGGTACTTCTCAATTCGCCATGCCGAGCGATGTGCAAGTGATTTAGTTAGATGGTAAAGTACTTTTACCATCTACCTGACCAAGCAGAACCGTGAGGCATGTCAACAACATAAGAAGAATCCACCATGTAACCTGGTACCCATATGTAATCTATTATAGCTTCAACCTACGATTTCAGAGGCAACAGCAGTTATTACGCATTCAGTTACAGGCATTAAAGTGTAATGTGGGAAACCATAAACGAAAGAAACGCACGCTGGAAATCCGAATCGTCGTCGTCGTCATCATCATCATCATCCTGGACGTCGTTGTGCCCGTTCGGCTCGGTCTGCATCGGCTCTCCGTCGAACGTCACTCCTTTGGCCCCAGCTGTGGAGACAGGAGCGGATCCCGCTCCATCACGGCTCCTGCTTTCCCTCAGACGGGTGAAATACTGCACGGCGAACTCCACTAAATCAGAGGGTCTCTGACGGAGCACCTCCACTGTGTATCCCTGAAGCAGCTCGCTCAGACCGGCCGGTACCGCGATACTCATGGCCACGCGCTTCGCGCTCCTTAGATTCTAATTCCAAACTGTCGGTTGCGCTTTGAAATCACCTGTGCAGCCTAAAAACTCCACTTCCCTAGCGCGTGCACCGTGACTAGCAGGCTACCCGACTCTTAGGGCTGGCGTCGTGCTGAACTGCAGTCGTACCTCGGTAAATTAGCGTGCTGTCAGGCGCCGACTGTAACCGGACGTGGCTCCCTTAGCGAGCTAGCGCCCCACACTCACAGCTCTCCGGCATGCGCTCACTTACCGCCCCAAGCTGCTGTCTACCGACAGCACCGCGCCACTACCACAAACCTTTCGCGTAAAATATACATTACAATCTCGGAAAAACATCTGCAGACACCGAAGATGGGTTTCGTGTCAATAACATGAACCGGCGACTTAAAAAGTAACGCGTCTCTGTCTGCGGTTTAACGTTCTCACGATGCTTCTTCTTCTTCTTCTTGCTAGTGCTTATGACAGTAATTTCCCTTTCTGTAGGCTGCGGCTTCCTTTTGCTCTTTATTCTCCTCCTCCTTGCTCCTCTCAGAAGTAATTTCCCTTTCTGTAGACTGCTGCTCCCTTTTGCTCTTTATCCTCGTCCTGGCTCCTCTCAGGAGGCCACCGTTTAACTGCGGTGTTTCCGATCTTAAAAACTAACAGGCCACCAGAGGCTGTTCCGACAGTGGCGAATATATGAAAAATTGCTTAGCCGCTGGTTAGCTTGCCATCTACTGATATCTGAAGGTCGCTGACATTAATTATTAAAAGTGCAAACTGAAAGTCTGCGTGAAGTGCTCTTATGCAGTGTGTAAAGGCTTAACATAAGAAGCTAAACTGCAGGGAAACCTCAAAAAAAAATCACACAATCTACGTATAACTCCGGATGTCAAAGAGGGTATAGCACATCAGTAGCCAACTAAATTGTTTGAATTAAA
Organism: Chitala chitala; assembly: GCA_025773905.1. Lineage (NCBI taxonomy): Eukaryota > Metazoa > Chordata > Actinopteri > Osteoglossiformes > Notopteridae > Chitala > Chitala chitala. The sequence continues at coordinate 4,751 of JABJVR010012641.1, read as the reverse complement.
AAACATTGCTGATTAAACTACTCTTTAAACATTTAGAGGCGAGTCTTCCTGAATGGCATTATCCATTTGGTGTACTGGTACTTCGATATTTTGAAAGTTTGTTATAGTGCTCAGTAACTCATAACCATGATTATTCTCTGACGAGGGATGCCAAGACGTGTAGTAAAATCAGAAGAAATTTGAGATTACGTAGAACAGTTGTAGTATTTGGAAAGAACGAATTACAATATTTCAAAGATGTTGAAACTAAGACATTTGATCTCCGTCATTACAGTCGAATTGCTGTCAGATTATTGTCTAAACGTATACTACACATGTCCAAACGTTAAATCAATAAATAAAAAATGTTTTACCGTCGTTACAGGATATATGACATATAAATTAAATGCATGACGATGTTACCAAGTGTGTACCTGTGTTATTAGTAGCATTTGCAGTATTAAGCGTATCTTGGTACCCTGAGCACAACAGATGAAATGCATAACGTATAAAGCATTGACTTTACTCATAAATTAAACAACCTATTTAAATAGACTGATTGATTAGTAAGTTACAGTCTTCTTTACCTGCTTACAAAGACTTTTTTTTTTTACCTCGGCAGATTACTTTTCTACCTGCCTTTTGGAAAAATGACCATACGAATGTGTCAAGAAGAAATAAGAACAGAGGACCGCTTTTCCTGCACATATGAAAAGTGCAAAACTACACAAACTATTTGTACGGTACCCAACCTAAATACATAAAACCTCAACTATACAATATTTTATGCATTTTCTTTTTTATGGGGTGCACACATTTAACTGCATTTTCACGTCAGTTGAGAGATATTCCAACTCATGAGAACACTAAGCTGCCATGGCAACCATGGCTGGTACAAAGTCATGGACAGCACATACGAATTTTTGGCTTTATGTTTAACAGCATTAGAGTCAATGGCGGAATGAAAGGGTGGCCAGAGGGAAACGAACCAGACGCATGGGCACCGCTCTGGCCACTCAAATAAATGTTTTTCTTATGTGAATAATGTAAGAAGTTACCGCTGCCCCAATAACATCACTTTACGCTGGCCAACTAATTCTAACAGTTTTGGCTCCGCCCCTGATTACGTTGCTGTTGAGAAAACCAGGAAAATGGATTCAGATTAAATCAGTTGAAAACCTGTGACAAAACTATGTTCTGCTTTTTTTCTTTTCTTTTCTACAGCAAGTAGATCTGAACAAAGCGTACAGCAAAGGGTGCTCTTCAGCTAGTAAGAAGGTGTCAGTGAAAACAAAAAATAGTTAAAGAATGGAAATTTACTTTTATACTGTTTCTCAGAAATGTTCATGAATCGATAAAGTGGCTGTCTGTTAAATATGAATATCTTACAAACCTTGCTAATTATTAATTTGTACGATGTCATGTTTTATTAAAGAGTTATAGTAAAGCTGCCCTCAACACAATTGTTTTTCTAATATTTTTTCTAAAATTAAAACCTCGTGTTTGTAGAGATGCTATGTACCTAAGCATAGCAACATTTATGTAACAGATTAAATTGTGTAATTCCCAGTTACAAAAGTTCCTGCTTCATTTCTGTTTTCATTATGGTGGCAGGTTTAATTGAGGTCAAAGTCTTCTCCACAAGGTTACACAACTATACAAATTAATTACATCTGGCCCCTTTTGAGGATACCTGAACTAGTTTTAACAAACATCCATCCATGTTGCATTCCACTTATCCTATGCAAGGTCACAAGGAGTCCGGGAGGCCCTGCCAATTCTTGTCCTGCCAACTGGGAGGGATCTACCATAGCGATACTTACTCTGCTACATCCATCCCTTCTAAATACCCACAGCAACTTTAGCCTGACTGCTTAATAGCAGCTGGTATTTATCTAAGTCACCAAGTCACAGCACAAAAGTAATGAAGGGGGGACTGATCCTGCTGATGCTTAAAACCTTGCAGCCATAGCCCACTCAGTTACCAGTTGAGAGGATTAGCATGTTGAACTAATGACCCAAGTGCCTTGGTTGGGGAACTAATCAGATTCTTGTCCTCAGAACCAGGGGTTTCTGCCATATCAATACTTACTCTGGTACATTTCCAGACAAAAAAGCAGGCATCATACAGAAATTTTTCACTCTTAGCCTGATGAGATTTCTACAGTGACATTAACAGGAATGCCTCTTCTAGTCACTAAAGAGGGTTTACTGCCTGGCCAATTACCATGCTGTCCTCTGCTTTTCCTACAGAACTGACTGCTCTGATTGCTGAAAATCTTCTGGTTGTGTGCAAAATTCCTGGTCTTTTGTCCAAAGCTCCTTTTAGCTTCTTTTTTACTTTTAAAAGCTTCCTTTCACTAACCAAATGCATGTTACTGAAATTAATTAGAAAGGGCTTCAACAACATTTACAGTCACCCTTGTGTCCTGTATAACCTCAACCTAATTAAACAAATGCTATTAATAAAGACACTGGTGAAGTTCTGCACGCTGCCCTCATTTTTACAAATATCTCTATTTTAGAGATCACAATACAGGTGTGTGATATTCTCAGATAGACAAGTGATTTACACCATTCTGTAAAACAGAAAGAAACTTTTGCATTGCAGCACAACAGATGTGTTCATTAATTCATTAATTTTTCAAACTACTTATACTGTGTAGGGTCAGAGGGGAGCCTGGAGCCTATCCCACACCCAATCACACATTACTGGCAATTTGGAAACACCAATCAACGCATATCACATATTTGGCTGGGGGAGGAAACCAGAGCACTAAAAGGAAACCCCTAAAGCATGAGAACACACAAATTCCATGCACCCAGGACAAATGTGGGATTTGAACCCACCAACCCCTGAGGTGAAGGCAACAGTGCTAACCATGGAGCCACTGTGCTTCCCCCACATGTGTATTATATTAAGTTTTTTGGATCTGGGCACATATCCCCACATATGTCCAAATAACAATGGAAACATCAACCATTTCCACCATAGAAAATACACATACATAGTCATTCAAACCCTACATGGAAGCAGACATCATTGGCCATCAGCCCCACCTTGTGTTTACTAAGAAACAGGCTCCAGGCAGACTCTGTGTTTCATACAGGTTGCATTCATTTAGTCATGTGTAAAAAAAATAAATAGATAAAAAATAATAAAAATAAATTTAATAACTGACTTATGCTGCTTAACTTGTCTAAATAAGCTTTACCTACAGTCTCAAATTCATTGTTAACACTGAAATGTACTGGAACTTTATTTTGCTTTATTTTTATATTCGCCCTTCCTGGGAAAGTCAGAATCATTCCCGCAGGAGACTCTCTTGATAATTTTTTCTTTATTTGCATGGACACAAACACCCTCACACACTCATACAGAAGTCAGTGGTTGTGATAGCACTCATACCACAGTACAATCCAGCACGTCAGAGGTACAGATGCACAAAGCAGAGGACACAAAAAAAAAAAAAAAAAAAAAAGGTATAAACATAAACACACTTAGCAGCACAAAGAAGGTACTTCCTGCTGTGTGGGAACAGTTAACATTCAGACAAAGTAAGGCACTGTGTCCAAATCTCATTCTTTTTTTTTTTTTAATTAAAAAAAAGTTAAAATAAAATTTAACCGAAGGCCATAGGAACACTCATGGAGAGTGTTCCAGCAGACCTGCCCTTCATTCATACAATGTTTGACAGTCTTTTAGCCTTAACGCATTTTTGAGTGTGAAGCCTTCCAAGGTGTCACAGGTTTGGCACAGCCCAGTTCAAGAACTTCATGGCAACTTCAAACCCAAGGAAACAAGCCTAGAAGAACACAAGAGCGACAGCCTTAGATACAGTCTCTACTGGCACATCTGTGTGTGTATGCCAAGTAAACATATAAGATTTAGACTAAGGGTGCCATGGTGACTGCGAACACTTAGAGCACGATAATGCAAATTTGCAAGGCAACTGTGGGGGGAAAAAAAATAAATTTGCGTTGAACATTTAAATCATCCAGTACATCCTCGGTGTCTAACTGAGCAGAGTGGCTGTGATTAACAAGCCACAAGAACAGAAGGCTATCTGTGCGAGTTTGTAAAATGGTTATCGCATGAGCCGTGGGTACGCACAGCATTGGCTGGAAAGGCCCTCAGCATGACAGCAGTGAAGCCCTTGTACAGAGAGGCCACGCCCTCCTCTCGGATCAGCTCTCGCAGAACGTCCCGGAAGCCATGGGGATATTTGCCCTCAGGAGCTACGGGAGACAAGCACAACCTTTGCCACACATTTGAAGAAGACGCTCCCTGAAAAAAAGTTAATTCTTAAGCCATGTTGTGGAATTTGTACCTCGGTTTGCAACTATGGAAAACTCATGTTTTTCATACCCCATCCCACACATTCCAAAAGCACAGCACATTGTTTTTTAAGGAGGCTTATTAAATGCATAATCAGTCAGTGTGAATTGGCATTTTTAGTTACAACCCTACTCATACTAAATATCTGATAGCTAAACAAAACAGTTTGTTCATATAAAGAAAAAGAGCTGACAAATGCTGAAAAAAAGCATTGAAAGGTATTGGGGCACATTTAACACTTAATTCAATAACAAATAGTTTTATTTTCTTTTTCGTACATTACGCTTAACTTTTTCTCGTCTAAACTCATCACCGCCTACTCCCCAGCATCAGTACTCGTGTTTCTGCAATACCGTTGCATCTGTGGGGGGGGGGGGGGGGGGAAAACATTTTTTTTAACGTTACAAACTTGCTAATGTGCCGACCAGCCAGT
>JABJVR010012632.1:0-42078 GCA_025773905.1 Chitala chitala | reverse complement strand
CACCTCATTCATAAGCCAAACCCAGCCATTCAGTCACATTCACCTCATTCATAAGCCAAACCCAGCCATTCAGTCACGTTCACCTCATTCATAAGCCAAACCCAGCCATTCAGCCACGTTCACCTGTCTGCCATTCCCTGCTTTGTGCATTTCTGTCTTACTCCAGGTCCCCTTGCGAGATGTTGCTTTCTTTATGTACGCACATTTTGGGTTACCTGAGGTTTTCTGAGGTCTTCTGAACAACAGCCCTAGTGTAACGTGCTAGAACTTCCCTGTGCCCTTGAGTTTAACATGAATAACGGGCTCTCAAGAGCGCTCTGCACTTTGATCCTACCTTGTTCGCATTACATCACATGGACAGCCATCATCAAATGGGCCAGATTTTCAGGACACCAGGTAACAGTATAAAATAGAGTGTCATTAACATTAAGAGCTTAGTATTTTTTAAAGGAAAAATTTTCATTAAAATGTTCCACCACTCTACCTATCCAGATGTCTGACGTAATGCTTTCATCATTTTTAAATAATCGTTTTTTTTTTTCCCACATAACAGTCCCAGCAAATTTTTTATGAGAAATCAAAGCATTGTATAAAATATCTAGGCAAATGGAGAAAATCTGTAAAAATGTGATTTTTTTTCCTGAGCTGCATGAAAAACACTAAATCAATGTTCGGATCTGTTGATTAGACAAAGTGGATGGCTATTCAAAACTGGACATATTCTTTCACATAGAAGCCATTAAAATACCAAGAATAGTTGTCACTTTGAGACAGAATATCCTTTTTGCGTCAATAATTTTCACAATTAACATTGAAATGGGACATTTTACAATGTCTACTCCAATCAACACCGAATATATATAAAACACATTTTCACAGATGCCAGTCTGAACACAGACAAGTATTTTACAACTGGCTGAAGAGTGTATTCTGAGAGGAGACACAACATTTTTAATACAAACATCTGGGATCATATTTCCTCTTTCATTAATGAGACAATTATTTCGGCTCAACTTGTCTAAAATCTCAAGTTAAAATTTACAATATTAACCTTTCACTGAACATTAAGGTCAGTTATTTCTAGCTAAACACAATCCTCCAGAGGTGTGATGACACTTTCGCTCGATGAAGTAAGCCAATGGAGTGACTGTGAGGGCCAGCACTTGCTGATAAATTGGACTGGATTTTCTCCACACATCCCTGTAGGGATGAAGGCATGGGAGTCAAAGCAAGCAGGGGATGAAACAAAGGCCGCAGCAGTGCAAAGTAGACGACATGCTGTTTGAATCGCTGGCAGACAATTCACTTTTAACAAGCCACACATCTGTAATTGTGCATTCCACAGAGCATGCTCCATTAGCTTAATTTGATATTTTAACAATATTCCACACTTCTACTTACAACAGAACTCTTCAATAGTGGTATAAATTAATTAGCATAAATATTGCACAGTATTGTTGCATATATATATAGTTTAGACTAAACACAGCTGTTTAGTGCAGTTACGGGTGTCACTATTCAACTGTTATCCCACACAACTGCAATGTAATGGCCACACAAGTTAAAGAAGACACACACACACACACACACACACACACACACACACATACTGCCTGGCCAAAAAAAAGTCATGTTGTGTGAAGGCAGTGATATTAGTTAGTTGATATTGCCTCAACTGGTCTGGTCTAAGTTCAGCAACGTTATGCAGAAATAAAATGAACTCAGCTGAACATCTGAATCTTCTGAATGCCCAGGTTCTCCTACCAGTGGATTTTTTCTTTCCTCACAACATGGGCATAGTCCAGATCGACAATGCCAATATTCATCAGGCTAAAATGGTGAAACAGGGGCTCAACAAGCACGAGGAATCACTTATACACATGAACTGGCCACCGCAGAGTCCTGACCTTAATCTGTTGGAGGTCTTTAGGATGTGCTGGAGAAGACAGTAGAGAGTGGCTCAACCCTCTCATCATCACTACGAGATGTTGGTGAAAAACAAATGCAGATGTGGATGAAAATAATGTTGAGATGATGCATAAGCTTTTCAAAACAATGCCACAAAGAATGTGTGCTGTAATCAAAACTTAAGGTGGTCCAACAAAATATTAATGTGTGACCTTTTTTTGGACAGGCAGTGTGGACATTCAAAGCAGAACTATATCTGTTGTTTGGGCTTCAGAATAATATTTAACTGTGACTGTTTGGTTGCCTATGCATTTGCAACTGGTTTATATCTAAAATGAGTTGTGTTCTCAAGCCATCATGTTTACAGAAAATGCACAAGCCAACTAAAAAAACAACAATCTTTTAAGTACAAAATTATATCTATTGTTTTTCTGTATTGTATGTATAAAGAACATTTATTTATTTTGCCACCTCTTAACTGGCTGCTATACTGTGAGCACCTGGCAGTTACTTCCATTAGGTTTTTTTCATAACCATATACCAATCATACACTGTCCTTGTCACTGCAAAAAAAAAAACAACATTGAGGCTGTACATGTTTATCAGTTAGTGGTATCAAGCATTTTACAAGCAGAATGGCACCATACAGAAAAAGTGAAGCAACTCTGATCTTCAGACTACATCAATAAGAGGCACTTACTGAACCATAATGTGACTGCCAAGACTGTCCACAGTAACATAAGTCTACCTCAACAGAATGACAGCTGTACAGTGCTCATGATCATTAGAGTGGATGATGATCCCCTGTTACAGCACTCATGGTTATTAGGGTGGATGATGATCCCCTGTTACAGTACTCATGGTTATTAGTGTGGATGATGATCCCCTGTTACAGTACTTGTGGTTATTAGGGTAGATGATGATCCCCTGTTACAGCACTCATGGTTATTAGTGTGGATGATGATCCCCTGTTACAGTACTTGGGGTTATTAGTGTGGATGATGATCCCCTGTTACAGTACTCATGGTTATTAGGGTGGATGATGATCCCCTGTTACAGTACTCATGGTTATTAGGGTGGATGATGATCCCCTGTTACAGTACACGTGGTTATTAGTGTGGATGATGATCCCCTGTTACAGTACTCGTGGTTATTAGTGTGGATGATGATCCCCTGTTACAGTACTCATGGTTATTAGTGTGAATGATTATCCCCTGTTACAGTACTTGTGGGTATTAGTGTGGATGATTATCCCCTGTTACAGTACTTGTGGTTATTAGTGTGGATGATTATCCCCTGTTACAGTACTTGTAGTTATTAGGGTAGATGATGATCCCCTATTACAGAACTCATGGTTATTAGGGTGGATGATGCTCCTTTGTTACAGTACTCATAATCATTATGGTGAATCACATTCTTGATACAGTATTCATAATCATTGCAATGAATGAAGCTCTGCTTTTTGATTATGTGTTTGGGATAGGCAATGTAAATTAGATCTGAAATGTGCTCCATGCTACAAAGTGTAATTCTAAGCATGACATCTGGTACACTGGTATAGAGACTTTTATGACATGCTGCACATTGATGTGGTCCATGCTACAAAACTCACCTCGGTGATGTCTGGAAGTGAACCATAAAGTCACTTTGATTAACAACAAAAAACGAATCTGGAAGTGTGTTCTATATCTTACATCTCGGCTTGTCGACACAAATCAAAATACAACACGGGGCCCACGTTGGGGAAGGTGGCTTTACTGCCTGAACCTGCACCACTCTGACTTGGGGAACAAACAGCTGCAGTCGAGTTACTGTGGTGAAAAACTTAATTCTAATGGCTAGGAAATTTAACCCAAAAATTTTACAATGTCTATATATACAGTCTTTCAGGAATGCTGGAACAGGCGTCACTTTGTCTGCCGTTGTTCTTCCGCTAAGAATAAAATAATGATGGTGATGCCAAGAAACCCTCTAATATGCCAAAAGGGAGGGAGGAACAGTGTTGTTATGGGTGAAGTGTTGCTGCTCACTTGGAGAGACACTGAACAGACTGTGGAAGCCAGTCGGCTTAGGGAGCCTCTTTTTTCTATGGTTCAGTGTCATTATAAAGGAACTCTCAACTTTCCATACTGCAATTAAAATGTGTTTTCCCCTGAAGTGTATGTTTTCCAATGCAGAGAAAACAAACGTGTATACATTAACAATTGAATCATTGTGCAGATATGTCCCATAAATGAACCTACTAAGCAGGCTGCATAGAGAAGCGAATAAAGAACTGTATAGTATTTTTATTACACATTTTAATGTACATATTTCATTACCTCTTTTATAATGAGTCCAAATTTTTAAGCTTTGCAGTTCTCTGTGCATATAAAGCAGAATCTTTTCAGGTCAATTTAAAACCACTGGAAAGATGCCCCCACTTTCTGAGTGAAGGGGTGGGGGGGTTATATACCAAGACCTTCATGATTCTCAACAATATATGTTGTCCTCCTGAGCGAATTTCTTTGTCTTTTTCATTTTAAAAAGAGCATTACTTTTTGTATTTTATGCTTGCCTAGTATCAAAATATTTTACATTTTTTTTATTTCAAAGAATAATTTAATTACTCTTAACGAAGTCCCTTTTAGTTGCCATGAACCTTTTCAAAAGGATTCCACAGCTCAGCCCTTTCAGAACCCTGGGCAAAACAACATCTGTTTACAAGGAAGTGCAGAAAAAATGGCTGCTCTCTCTCAACTCTACTATTGTGTGAGTTGCACTAAAACCAGGAGAGAGGATCTGGGCGTATAAACTTTACTCTCATCTATCCACCAGGTGTACAACTCTTTTTCAGAGCTAGCAAAAAAAATCCCTATTTTCTCCCAGCCTGGTGTGCTTAATTGTCCATGGTTGCTGTCTACCGAATGGGCCATTACATGCCATCAAGACTGGATTCAAACGCAGACAGAGGAATGCATGGTCTTTCAGCACTCACTCCTGCTTTTAAAATGACTGCTGGACAATTTGCCATTTACAGCTGCCCTGTGCACTAATAAACCAAAAGAGGTTCTTTCAGCAGGGAAAAGGACTGCAAGACGATTAAATATTAAGGGCTCTTTTGTGGTAGAACCTGGGTTTGGGTTGATTGTTACAACTTGTTTTGACGCTGCACTTTCAGAAGAACTGCCACTGGCAGCTCTGAAAATACAATTTACATGTAGCTGTTCCCACTGTCATGTGTTTGATCTGCAGTGAAGGGAACTTGTTTTTATTAAAAAACTGCTTAAAAAAACTGAAAGAGTTGAGAAGGTAAAAATGGAACAAACTCTGTCTGTGTAATGGAGCAAAACCCTCTTAACCTTGTTGGCAATGCTTCTGCTCTTGCAAACATTCAAAAGGTTAAGAGCATCTCTTTACTTCTGATGGACTGCAAATTATCACGCACTTTTATTCACTGAACTCTTCCAATCTGCTAAACATCATACAGCTTGATGGGTACTGAAGCATACTGAGCTCCTGTCAAACGTTCAAGGGACACAGACCACGAGACCTTGTCTAGGTTCAGGCTCTGAAATGATAGACCCCACGTCTTTTATCTTGCTGTTCTCTACCCATTGAAGGCCATATGGGGTTCAAAGCTGTATGTTACAGTTAAGGAACAGCAATGACAGGTCTCCAAGAACATAACAAAGGCCAAGGAGACCTCCACCTACACTACATCTACATCAACACGGTCAACCACCCCGGTCTAATTCCAATTCTAATTCTGTTCAGACAATGTTCTCGTCTATGGATTTTACTAGCATATACAGCATGCATTTGAATTAATTACAATTAATCAGTTTGGTTTTAATGTAACTTTCCAAATTACCTGTACTTTGTCTTAATGTGCATCTTTAACAACTGCGTGTGTGTTTACAACAAGTGCTTATTAATCATTCCAGACTGGCACAGTATGTTTCTAATACAATGCAAGATGCATGTTACAGTCTACAGAATTCATTATCTTACACACGAAGCAATGTTGCACAACATTCACTACGCTTACTGATTATGCCACTGTTTGTTATTCAAACCTGCAGTAAAACGAATGTGCAGAATAAATAAATACAGCCTGCCATTTAATGTCTCTCTGCTAAGGCTCTAGGTGTGAAAGCTTGAAAACTTCCACAAGAAGGGTTTTGTTTCTCTGCTTCCCCTCCCCCACAGTTTTTCACCTCCCAGTGTACGCCACTAAGCATTATGTCTGCCCATATGTGTTAGGGGCTTGAGCGACACTCTGCTGTGTCCTCCTGTCAGCCAATGGCTGCTTGTCAAACGGGAGGACAGCTCACCGTTTGGCGTGGGCGACTGGCACAGTCCCTAGCAGGGGTGTATCACAACGCACTTCCATCTTCTCTCTTCCCCAGCGGAACCGTGTCAATGCGCCTCCTCGAAGCACGTGGGCATCACCAACAGACAGCAGGGCTCGGGAGTGGAACCACCGTTTCGAGCATCCAGGACTCTGTCTGAGGCTGAATATAATGGCTCCTGACCAGAACTGGATGCCTGTTGTAAGCACCTCGGCTACAATACAGCCACTTTTAGTATATTCATATATCACTTCTTACAGTCACTGCGCACTGGGTTAGTGCCGTTTTGCCAAGGTAAGAGCCAAGAACATGTTTCATGCCACATGTTCACAAAACTGGTGGAATCTTAACCCAGAAGACTGGCGGGTATGATGGCTGCCAAAAAAGCTTCCAGCAAATATTGAGTTTATGCAATCAGTAAATTTCAGAGTCTCCCAGCAAAAAGGAAAGTCAGAAAAACTAATATTGACCTAGAAAGGTTTGCTCCCTAGCAAGTCACAAACCAGTTTCATGTTGTATATAGATAGATAGTTACCTAAATGAATTACAAGGTCAGCATTAGTGACCTGGTGGATAGCCCATTGGGCTGTGATGTGGAAGTCTCCTGGTTCAAATCCCATCCCAGGCAGGTGACATTGTTATGTTCTTGAACAAGACACTCAGTACCCCATGTGACTGACTGCCCACTGATCCCCTCAGAGAATGGATTAAATGCAGAGAAGTAATTTCCCTCTGGGATTAATAAAGTACTATTCTATGTGTGTGTGTGTGTGTACTGCATCCATCCATTCTCTTTACTGCTTGTCCAATTCTGGGTTGTGGGAAGCCTGGAGTCCATCCCAGGAGGCGCAGGGCAGGGGACACCCAGGGTAGGGTGCCAACCCACCACAGTGCTTACTGCATATTAGAGTAAAATTTGAGATTTACAACCACCTCAATATTAAATCAGGTGTGGTCTTATTGGGAACGACCTCCCAACATTACTTAGTTGTTCAGCTAGATATATACATTCACACATTTAGTTCAAGGAAACTGTTTTTAGCAGATGATACTTTTAAGCCCTTTCAGCTACTTCACAATTAGTACGTCACAATACACATAGGAAAATTGAGACTCCTAATTTATTAATCCACTACTAAACAAGCCGGTCAATCAACAAGGCTTCACTTGGTCTGTGGATATTCTGGTGCACTCTCTACATGTAGGAATGTACCATGATCGGTCATTCACCAGGACCAAATGACTGACCAAAAGTGAAATTTTAATAGTCGTTGGTTGCGTATCACAAGCAGTTGCTCAGGACAAAATGAATTTCATGTAATAACCGTTTGTGCAATCAAGTTGTGGCTGTATGTTAAGAACGGTCACTGAACTCAGCTTCTCGTTTACTGTATATACAATAATGTATAGGCGTGCCCTACAGGTAGATGTGCAAACAGGTATTGGTGGTATAAGTACCTAAACCAGGAGAAAAGATTCAAACCTACATTACATACATACATACAAACTAGATAATGTACATCATTCAGTTTGTTTTAGAGAACAAGTTGACAAGCATTTCCAGTAATTGTGCAATACAGTAAAGGTACAGATTCTCACAAATGAATACATGAAAAGGTAGAAACACTTGAGACTATGGCATTACCGGAGCTTTTCTCTTTCCAATTTATGAAAAAAATCCCCATATCCTGTCTTTAAAGTTTGATAAATACCTTGACATTTTCAGCTAGAAGACATTTCCTTTCAAGCATGCAGCACGAGTCCTGAATCTGAAGCTTGACGCAACTCAGTTCGTCTGTGGTTATGTGCATCCATCTGCAGATTAAACTTATGTTCGGCAACGCAGCAAGCGTACTTCGCCACGGCAGTTCAGTGGTGATTTGCTGTTTGTTGATGGCAACGGCAGACATGAGCCATGTTCGATGTTTACGTAACCACGCCCGCTAACACATATCACAGCCTCTCCCTGTTCTGCCTCCATCGGGCGATGAAACCGCCCTGTTGGGGAACCATGCCGCTTAGGTTTATAGAAACTGTAAGACGTTACCAACAAATGCAAATTGGTCCTGAGGAAACAGTGATGGCTACCTTATTACTCTATGTAATACAGTGTGGACAGAGGCAGGGGCCACTACAGAATGCCCACAGCAGTCTGCTGTGTATGCCAGTAAGAGGGGCTGGGGGGCTCATGGGTAAGCGGGGCTCTCATTAGCATGCAGGATGGGAAGCACAGCACAGTGGGGGTGCTGGGTCTGCAAATCAGAGCAGACGCACAGCACAGCTATAGTGAGTCAGCAGTCACGAAGGCACGCTGATTCTCCGCAGTGGCGAGCCTCCAGTCCGCACGCATACACACACACACACACACAAACACACGCATGCAAAGCACACTTTAGCCTCCGCCTCTCATGGCGGATCCTCTCCTCCCTTCACTGCGATGAAAGCAATGATCATAAGATGTCTTCAGAATATCTTCTGCTGAACTGTGGCAGTCTTATCTTGCAGCAGGAAGGAATGGTGGTAACTGAGGGTTTGGCTGCAGTTTTTCTGTACACTCTGACTGTTAATGCTCTTGCATAATTAATTAACATTTTATGTTTTCATCTGTTAATTCTTTTGTTTGTATTTCAATGCATCCACAACAATATGAGCATTATTAAAGGACTTTTTTTAAGTGTCTTGCACACAAACATCTTTGGACTCTTGCTATTTAGTATAAGGATTTCATGTCTGTCTCTGATTACGTCCACAAGAGGAGTATCATCTACCTGACCAGTCTCGAGCGAAGAAGGACTGCACACTAAAATACGCACATTCGGTACAGTTCATACCACACTGTTCGAAAATGCAGAGCCATTCTAGTTCCTGAAAAGGTCACACTGACTTCAGTTTTTACTGATTGAGGTGTAAGACACATTGTAAAGAAACACAGCAGACCTCGACACTATAGAATTAGGGGATGTTGAACAAGAAAGATGTTTGTGGGGTAGTTGCAAAGACATTCCAGGTTATCATAGTGACTGTCAGGTGCTTGGCTTTCATAAGATGAGGCAAAAAATAAAATTGCACATATGGGATTCAGCCTCCATTATACAACTGTGCTTAATATTAAAAGTGTTAAGGATCTCTGCTGGTTTTCTGCCTAAGAAATGAGCCTTGAAGACCACTGCAGAGGTCTGAAACCCTTAACACACACTTTCAAGGATGGATGTATGGATGATAGATGAACTGTGAACATGTTCAAAGCACATTGCCTGCTTGTCATTTTAAGGGTGAAAAAACAACCCGTCTGCAACCTGAAAAATGAATTTCAACATCGAGACGGACATGTCCATCCCCTCCCTCCCCCCCAGCTGTCTCTTCTTTACTCCATGCTTTGACGTTGTCGACTCACAGTTGAAGAGCCGTTTGGAGATCAAAGTACAGGTGAGGCAGGTAAACAGGTGCCTCGTTACCACCCATTTCTGAGATGCAACCCTAATTGCTGAGAGAACAGAATCATCCTCTGGACACCATAGCAAAGGTGTCCCAGCAAATATATCCTCTTAAAATACAGGCCTGAAAAAACGTGTCTGGATGCACACAAGAGTAAATGGTGATGTGCGGAAGATCCCATTCCTCATTCTAGGGGGGTGTGGAGCATGCGGATTTTTAAAGTCACAAAAGCTCATTTAAGGAACCTGTGCTCCAAGCTCTTCCAGATTCACCAATAAAGTAGCAGCAGAAGGAGAGACCATCCAGACCAAAGTTAGCCACAAGTCCATCTGCACATGCACTGTTTCACTGTTACGCCATGATGGTCACGTGTTAACATCACAGCACACTTTTTTTTTAACCACTCACAGGAAAGTGGGCTTTTCTTGCTAATATTATAACCGTTGTTACATGCTTTAATCCAGCGTGAACTACGTTGCTGTATCCTATTTCTTTCCCATTTACAGTAAGCCCCTGGAAACTTAAGCAGAACAATTGCAGCTCAATGTTTTTCTGAAAACCGTAACCACAGGATGTCTGCAAGGCCCTAGACCAATAACATCTTGGTCACATGTTCTTAACCGTCTCACTGCCCGTGTCTCACTGCCATCCTTATAGACAGAAACAAAACACATAATTATATTACGCAAAACTCTTTTTTATGCACGTCTTTCCCCAAAGCACCCTTTATGTTGAGCCACAGCCAATGTGTTTACTACCAGTCTGTTTGGTGCTCCAGAGCTCCCGTTACACTGACCTCGTCGGATGACCCGTTCTCCACGCGGAATCGGCCGGCTCTTTGTATCGCTCCGTCTGCATCGCTCGAGATCAGCTGCAGAAAGGAAACAAAGGAAGGGGTATGCGTCATGAGCAGGAGATGAGCGATGACTAACAGGTGCTTAACCTTCTCCATTGCAGTCACCAGTGCTATGCACCTGACCCACTCTATTACATGTTCATTCTTCCTTATGTGCCCTCAGAAGTACGCAATGTCACGGACGGTTGTTTACGACAGGGGTCGGCAAACTTTTCAACCCATCGGCCAGTAATAAAACTCAGCTAACCACCGAGGGCCAGACACCTGGATGCATCACAGCACTGTTAGTAAGATTTCTGTGTTTTATGTGACCACAGGCCAGTTTTGCAAACCACCTTTGGCCTGCAGGCCACAGTTTGATGACCCCTAACATAAGCTAAAGGTAATATTCAAGTTTCACAAACCGCTTATACACCGCAGTGCAATAACTTTAACTTAGACAACATGCTATAGAGGGTCCTAACCCAACACAGACACACATGCAAAAGAAGAACAGGCAAACAGTTTGTACACAGCTCCAATGGTGAGATAAGAACCCACAACCCTGGTAGTGAGGGGGCACAACAACACTTCTCACTGGGCAAATGCAGTACACAGTAAATAACCAAACAACATACACAAAGGAAGCGGTCTGATTATGAGCTTTATTGTAGCAGAGGCTGCAGGCACGATGGCTCAGCTTGGTATACAAGCTGTGGTTCTAAATGCTGCTCAGCCATGCCTGGTGTCTCTGTTTGCGGGGCCTTTGTGTGAATGTGACAAGCTCCTCCAGCACTCCAAATCCAAATTATGCAGCACGCTAGCTTTCCCTTTAGGGTCCTATTTGTATGCACTTGTGTGTTGACCTGTGCATGCCCAAGATGAGCTTTGAGTCAGTTCTCATTCACAGATTCATCTGGATGGAGTGTCAGGGGACCAGAGGATGTCCTGGGAAGATCTCTTCTAGTCTTAAAAAATTGTGTATATCATGTCACTTTCAGCTGGTGTCAGGATTTATGATCAAATTATTCTGGTGGGAACGACATTAGCAGATGAATTCACAAGCCTCAGTAAAGCTGATTACTTAATATGGCTACTGAAGTTATGTTCAACAGTCTCCAATGGAAACATTATTGTTGTCTGTTTCCATTAGATATAAATGTACAAGCATATAAACTTCCATTTGTACCTTCAAGGTGGGGTGAGGTATCAAAGGCAGGGGTCATTAACATGTTTGTTCTTTCAGAAGTATTTTATAAAACAAGGTCACATATCCTCATTACACTACAGTCAATAAATGTTAATTACACAAAAGGCTACAATTAAACACAAAAAATAAACAGAATATACACTGTGGCAAAACACTACAACTGTATATGCATCTTGGCTTCCTGAGCTGAAAGGCAACAGAGTTGTGAAGTGACACAGTTTCTACTCTCATTCTTTCCCAAATAAGCAGCATTATCATTGCTGCCAATTGTTATAAATAAAAAGAGCCAAAGTCCACCCTTTCCCAAAAGCAGCTCACTGTATTTAGCTACGTCAAAAGAAATTAACAGGAAATTCTCATGCATTTCTCTTGTTAAACTGCTTTCTTATTTTAGGTCATTGTTGCCTTTCCAGTACCAAAGTGCCAGTTTTCTCAGTCGATGACTCTCGAGCGACGGTGAATAGCAGCTGGGATGCGGCTTTTTTATAAAGATGGAGTTTTCCTTTGAAGCGCCTTCCTCAGCAGTAAACACAAGCGTCATCTGCCTATAACACGATGTAATCTCTTTTCAAAGGGGTGCATTCTCTGCAGAAACGTGACATCCCACCTTCAGATGAGTGCAGCGCAGGTTGCTAGGCAACAAAACAGAGAACCCTTCTCCCCCTTTCCCCGTGCACTTCTCCCCCCATGCATGTGAACGTTGCTTAAGTGTGCCACTTGTACGTGAAATCCCTTCGCGTGAGGGCACAGGAAGTGCTAAATCTGAGTGTGGACGTGGGGACACAGGGGGGTCGGCGTGTGGCGGGATCCCAGCGGTGTATGGGAAGCGATGTCCCAAAACGTCCATCAGAGTGAATGACAGACAGAGGAACGCTGGGAGCGGACGCGGTACAACGGTGGACGAGGAGCACCTGGCAGGAGCAAAAGCACAGCTGTCGCAAGAGCGTATCAGTGGCGTGCAACCTTCAGGCAGAAGAGAATTACCACTTATAAATAGCCAATTAAGAAGGGAGGACTGTCTGATGTGCTGAGACCTCTCCTTTCCTAATGGTGCACTGAAGCATCTCCCCAGCAGAGGCTTCTGTGAGAAGGTACAGCTATGTTAGGAGCAGAACAGACCCAGAAAAGGAAACCCAATACATTTTGGATGGTTGGCAGTTCACTCAACTGAAATCACACACACACACACACACACACACACACACACACACCCATACACACAAAGAATGAGCTATCTGTGGAGGTGGGAAATGTAGAATTATGAGTACAATGACAAAACAGTTCCATAACCAGTACTGACAAGGGAAACACTGCGGCAGTTATACGACTGCCACGTTCTTATTGCACTGAAAATCTATAGCCTCCCGCTGCCTAGCAGACATGGATGACTCGCATCTTCTCCTCCAATTATCATCTCATCAGTCACAGGCCTGCCTGACAGCATCCAGGGAAACCACTGGCTTTGGACAAAATGAGGTTACATGTCGCAAATTCACCAATTTCTTCCTCTATTGCTGAGGTGTTTCTGAGTCACAGGAGGCTGGAGGGAGTGTTCCTTAGAGCTTGCGTCTTGAAAGAGAGACCTGCTCTGGTATGTGTGCTCTTAAGTTGACTGAGGAAGGATCACTGTAATGTTCTTCTTCTAAAAAAATCGGTCATTCTTAACTCACCCCTACATCCTACATCACCTACCTCACATCCAGTACACTTTGGTTTTTAAATTCTTTGACTCATAGTGCAAGAATTAACTGTTTGGTATAAACATTCTGAAAACTCCTGGTTGTTAAAATGTTTTGGTCTATTCACCTTTTACATGGTATCAGAAGGAGCCCTGCAGATGTGGTGGAGTTAGCAGAGCCCAAGTGAAACTGCCAGGACTGTGACATCACCAAAGCCCGGAATCAGGAAAAGGCACTCACTGCTTCTTTGAGCAGGAGACCAGGGCTGTCCATTTAGCAGCTTAATCCTCTTGCCTAGAAAGCTGTGCAAGTCGTAGAAACTAAGATTTGAACACCTGTCAAATCGTTACCTACCACACGAGCAACACTAAAGTGTACTTCAGCAAAGAGTTTAATCTCACTGGTTGGTTTAATAAACAGTAAATGTCAAACGTACACAGTATACACAGTAATTTTGGATTAGTAGCATACATTATAGAGACAAAAACTCAATATAAATTTAACATGGCTTCACACTAACTAAAAAATTTTAACTTCTGCTTATTTCTTACCACCCTCTGCACTATGTAAAATCAATATTCTAAATTTTCTGTTCTGGTCTGAATCGTTGCATCCCACACTTGAGTAAGACCAGAAAAGTCAGGAAAAAAGATTTCCTTAAAATGGTTAAGCTAGCAAATGTATTTAAAATACTTTAATGGATGCATAACCTTTAATCGTATTTTAGTTATAAAAAGCAATAATCTCTAATTGGTAACATGCAGAGCAGATGCATAACCACCAAAGCTTTTGGCCTTAGACATTTTACACAAAAAAGGTTGGTTAAAAAAAGGCATGAGAAGGCTTTGCTATCGGTCCTGAATTTAAATTTTCATTCTATGTTTCAGTTATTCACTACTACTGAGACCTGAGTGCTGTATTTCTTTCTTTTCATGTTTTATGGGCAGAATGACAATAAAGTTATCCTTATTCTTATCCTTAGAACACAGAGGGAGTGATACACGGTTGTGCAGGCCAGGACTCACATATCTCTTCTATTGGGTGACACACCAGTGACAGGTTTGATTGGTCCACTGCGGCACACTTTAGAACCAAATCCTGGACACTGTATGTCGACAAGGATTGCTCAACAAAAGAATTCAAGGAATTATACAGCTGGTCAAGATTTGCTAACGTATATCGCAAAATCAGCCTGAGAAATCAATAAGCAAGAAAAGGTATTCAGCCATTGTGAGCTAAGACAGAGGGCAGAGAAGCATCAGGACTCTTTTGTTCTATTCTTTTTTTGCTATAAAGGTATTTCTCTATTGTCACCTTTAGTGACCTGAAAGATGCCTATAAATAAAATGTTTATTATTCTAAGTAAAATAAAAATGTTTTTGATGAAAAAATAACAAGTCATAAATAAGGCCTGATGGGTGCACATCCATGGCTTCTGCATGCTAGGGGGCTCATATGAAAAAACAACTGTAATGACCTGGGTAACTGCAATGGTAGAATATTAATGAGAGAAGGCTCAGTGCTGGAACACCCAGGAGCACGCTGGAGTTTCAATGCAGTCTTGGTCAAAAGCCATGCTTGAATTTCAGGTGTGGCAGGTGCTGTGAAATATGAAACTGCCACCAAGTGCAGAGGGGTCATTACAGAGCATCTTCTACTTCACTGCTGTTTCAGTGCTGTGATGTTTTGTGTTTTGTGACTCCTGAGCCAAGGCACACACCAGAACAGAGAGCTCAGCTCACGGATTCCATGTTTTTTGACAGATACAAAACATTTTCTCTTAACCTGATCTGCATGAAATATAAATAAGAAAATAAGTGTGACATGCATGTCTCAGGACGGATCACGAAGATACAGCAGTTCAGTCATGGGCGCTGAATCGGAGAGCTGGACTGTATTTCACACTCTACAGCCCATTGTGTGTGCTTTTAGGTGCCATTTATTTTTAAAAGTGCTGAGGATCAGATGTAGATGCTGAAACATTAAGATACCTCTTAGACATACAGGTACAGTCAATCCCACAATGGCCTGATATACTCACTAAAATATAGTTAGAACCACTTAACTTCATTCAGTGTTTGTAACAGATAAACGTGACCTTCACCCAAACTAAAACAGATAGGAAAACACACCTAATAACAAATAAGTCACACAGTGGTGCCATAAATACATCCATCTGTTGGTCAAACCCAAGAAACCCACTTCACACACAGTGTGAGTGTGACTTATTCAAATTACCACCGGTGCTGAGCGACTTCCACATCTGAAATATGAGAAGAACCACAAACCGCTGCCCTTGAGCTGACGCCCTGTGACGAGGGCACCTAAAACAAAACAAAACAAACCAGGCCCACGCAACAGCATGTCAAACACTACTTTCTTACGACTGGATTAACACTGCCCGACGGAGACGATGACAGTCAGAGCTGTTGAGTGACATGACGACACCGAGTCCCCCGGTCTGCGTAGCAGCAGTGACAAGCCAAGGGTCGGATAGGGTGAGGGGAAGCTTGCTATGAAATTTCCTCACGACTCTGCTGGTGGGAGTGTGTCAGCCAACAGAATCAAAACGGCTTGGATGGGTGTCGGCAGTTTATCCTTCCTAACGCAGCCCTGGAAGGACGGCTCGTGAGTCCTGGTCTACAGGACAGAGACACCACAGTGGAGTGTGGTTTAATCGTCAGCAGATGTAGGATGAGATGTATTCACACAATATATTAACTAGATGTGGGAAGGCATGAACAGCGTATGTGTTTTTCTAATGTGTGGTTAATTAACATAACTGTTTACTGGTTATTTTGGGGAACATTAGACTTTGAAACCCACCCGTGGTGGGACTGCTTTTTACCACCAGTATTTATCTGGTTTAATGCAGTCAGAACCAATAAATTAACCAATGGGCAGTTAATTATACCAGGCATAGACAAAACAAAGGACCCACTGCAATTGAAAGGGTAATTCCAAGCATCACTAACAAATGTCAGTGTTATATCCCCAGACACACTGCAGTGAAATTGGACAAAATGGATATTTTTTAAATACAGAATAAAATATTTAAAACCTTTCTCCTTTAGATGTCAACAATACAAAATTTATGGAGCAGACTGTTATTAAGCAGAATCACGGGTGTAAAAACAGCAGCGTGAAAATAAGATTCCTGATTTAGAGCCACTTCTGGTGTCACAAATAAAAGTGATTTAGTTCAGCACGAATGCTTGTCACATGTAAGTGTACGTCTCTGCACCTCTCGGTTTCTACAAAACATACTTAGTATGAAGCTTGTCTAGGTGCACGGCTGTAATAACACGCACTGCAAGGACTGAAACTCGGTGCCCTGCAGCACCTGTCTGCTCATGTGGGCCTGATGAATGAGACGCGACTGTGCTCGCCCTCGCCTCTGCCTAATGGGAGGTGCTTCCAGCATGCAAACAGCAGTGAGGCTGCTCCTTGTCATTATACGTGTGTGTGTGCGTGCGCATATAATTTTGTGTGGAATTTGAAATGGACGACTGAGGATATGTGTGTTAAACAGCACTCGCCTGTCTATACTTGTTTACAATTGGCATGTTGGTGTGTGTTCCCAAGCGTGTGCCCCTACTGGGAACCACCTACACCTGAGACGTCCTGCCAGGTGTGAGGTCGACCTTGGGCACACCTCAAACTGACCAGAAATGCTGCTGTCGTGTCAGTTATCCGTGATGTGCAGACATCACCTGAGCACTCCAACACAACCTAAAAAGCATGCAAACATGATAAACAGCAACATATACATACTTTTAAAAACCCTGACTACTGACGACAATATGGGTGAAATACAAGAGATAGTGAACTTTCACAGACCCTCTGAACTCAGCCCTGTCCTTCACAGAAAGCTACTTACTTCCTTTGTGGATACATCATCTTGACACAAGCGCTGAGCAACCAATAGAAGAGAAGTAAAGGGGAATCAAGCCACGCCCATAGCTCACCATGTTTCTTAACAGCCAATAACACGCTCTGGATAAACACATGGATATATTACTGTTCACCGAAACAGGAGGGAACACCCTTATTAAACTCCATAAACATTACTGGCCCAAGTAATGCTAATGACTTATCCATCCAACAGAGATCATAATTGACTGCTGCAAACACTGGGTGTTGGGGACAAGGGGGATGAGGGAATGATATTAGTGCTGGCTCTGGCCACATTCCATATGAACTCAACAGTGGCTATAGTGACACATCACACAATACACCACCCACCCCATCCTTATCTTTAAGGAGATAGCTCAGCTATAGGCTGAATGAAATATTAACTAACTAGCTGAAGGAGCACTCAGAGGCAGAAACAAGCACAGCTTTAACTTTAATTTATCTTCTTTCCCTCACTTTCTGGAAAACATCAAACATACAAAATATACTGTTTTCTAATTTCGTGACTGTTGCCTTTTCCAGGGCCACATTGCTTCCCTTTCCAATCATATGACAATACATACCATTCATTTAAAATAGTCTGTAATGATTTTTTGTTTAAGTGAAGGTTAAGATGTATGAATATTGCAGTCACAGAAAGCGGTTTAGTGGTGGAACATGTGCATGACACAATGGAATGTTTTTGAAACTGTAAGGTGACTGGAGGAAGATCTTCAGCTGACAAGATATCAAGCTTTACTACTTTAGGAGTTTCATTTATGTTGCTATAAGAAACAATGGGCACTGCAGAGACGAAGCAAGATGTTGGCTATGTTTCTTGTTCAATTCACTTTTATTACAGACTAACTATTACTAACTATTATATAATCTATCTATCTATCTATCTATACAGTATATATATACAGTATATATATAAACAGTATAAATACAGTGTATATATACTGTAAAAGCAACATCAATATATTGTAATATCACGCAAGAGACAGTGCCGTTGTTGTGGAATATCCGAACGGCTGTGTTACAGTTGAAGTGAAGACATCACAGCCGTGCTGGTATTTCACAACAACAGCATGACCTCGTCAGCAGTTCCACAAATGCCATCTATTAGACTGACAGTAATAAATGACAACAGATTATGATTTGTTTGTTTATTTAATCAGAAATAAATATTTGGCTTGTCAACACAAATCGTTCATAAGCAGCAGGTTTGTGCTAAAGCACACTAGCTTTTTTCCTTCTCCTTGTCCTTTGCTGACAACTATTCATAACTTAGATTAAGTGTTATTTCTGGAAAAATGTCCATCTTTTCGGGTCCATTTTTGGTTAATTTAAATGTAGCGCTGAGCTAGTGACTGAAAGTTAGTGTAATTAATGATTATTATACAATATTTCTACAAATTTCATTTATTTGTTGACAGTAATACAAAAAAAAAACACAAAAAAGTTGTTTCCTTTTTACATTTAGTGTATTTGAAGATTATTACAACACGAGTGAAGCAGAGTGATACTTATTGTTAAATGTGCCTGTGCTGTTATTGCGAAATATCAGCATGGTTGGAATGCCTCTTGTCAGCAAATCATAGCAAATTCCTTGGAATTAACTTGTGTTTTATACACACACACACACACACACACACACACACACACACACACACACACATATTGTCATTCTGTTAGGTTACAATGCATTTTCACAGTGGTTCATTATAGCACAGGGACATGTGACAGTTGTTATGAAAATCGATAATGGGGAAGGGGAGTCTCCGAGGTAACGGTTAGTGGGCTGAACTGATGAGCCACTAATTACCTCTCTGTTTAGAAGAGTAAATTACAGTTATGTTGATTTCTCTGTAGTGGTATCTTATACTGTAAATGTAATTGGTATGAAATAAGTTTGTGCAACAACAGTTACTCATTATATGATCACTAACTGGAAGAAACAACTATTTAACACAACAACAACATAGAGAGGACAGAACATTTACCAGAGGCCCTACTTCAGGACACGGAATTAATTAATTTAATCCACATTTTGTAAGTTTAGTACCCGGGCACGAATATTTATTAGGACCGATGCTACTGAAAAGAGTTGCAAGTTGAAGAAATGTTTTCTGTAAAAAATCTACATGAAACCCCCTTAGCAATAGTATGTTTAATTTCAATTTAATTAAATTCTAATAAAGTATGACAAATACGAACTGTTGGGAAGAATGGTATTAACCCCACATTACCGAACAATGATGCACCATCAGACTTGATAATGTGATTCTAGGTACAACACAGCAAACACGCATACAAAAACCTCTTCATTTCAACGCAGTAACATCAGCACGTATCGTCGATATTCACGCTCTTCTGCCAGGATCTGAACCTGAGGCAGTGTGGGACACACGGTGGGCTGCTCTACGAGTGGAATACTGATCCATCAGAGTCCTTACACAGACACACACACACACACACACACACACACACACACATTCAAACACAGCAGGGATATTCAGAGCTACCTGATGTCATTAAAAAGTGTTTGAACTTTGAGCAAAATAACTGGCACAGGAAGAACTGGGTCTAGATTTGAACCCACACACAGACCATACTTATAAAACAGAACAATGTACTGTCACAATGGTAAATATGTACTTGGGCTGCATTATGAAAAGGCTCAGGCTTTTATTTTGGACTGTTGAACAGCTGCTCTCAAACATCTAATATTTGGCGTGCAAGAAAAGAAAAGAAAAGAAAAAAAGACACCATAAAATATTTCCCAAACACAAACGAGGTTTCTGTTTGAAAGACGACCTGTAATTTCCTCCAGGCCCTCTGGGAGGAAGACCAATGACATTACATGGAGAAGGAATAAATCAGCGTTATTGTGTCTGCAGATAGATAATTGATCTCGTCAGAGAACTGAACAGGAAGAGGGGCTGCTTACGCGCACTCACGACTCTCTGGATGTGAGCAGAAGTGATGGTGGGGGAGGGACGTGACGACTCTGCTACTTACTCGCTTGTTACGTGTCACACATAGAGTCGATGCAACAATCAGATGCTATTTGCAGCCAAGAACCTACACCTACTATGAACTCTTTGTAAGACAGAACGCAAACACTGAAAAGCCTCACCACTCCAGTAAACGGTTTCTCAATTTCAGAACTTTCGTTAACAAGCCAAAATACAATGAACAAGTAAAGCTCTAACTTATTAACTAATACAATAAGCTTACAATGATTTTACATCCATTTGACAATTCAACAGATTCGAGATGGAAAAGTAAACTCCTTGTAAACATTGTGGGTTTAATGTTAGCTGTACACATTATTATTGTACCACCCAGTCACCAGTGCTGTCACACTTACTGATATCTTAATTAGGGATCAACTGCCACAGTCTAGCCAAAGGCAGAGACTTGAAATGTACTACATTTCCCACGAGCTGTCCAAAGTTCAGAAGCCTCACAGTTCACATTATACAACAATTACAAGATCAACCATGTTTTCACTATTACTCTAATATTTTTATATTAAGCAAAATAATTATTTGCTATAAGATTTTTAAAAGATTTACCATTTCTAAATCACCCACCAAAAGTGAATTTTTCTACTCATGAAAACAGTTTTTACTGCTTGTTTTTACCAGAAATTTTCCTTTTGCTGATATTGTACATCCTCTGGTGTTTTCAGTAGATTTATTGCTGCATCAGAATAATTACATTTCCAAGAACTAGGAGCCACAGCGTCCCTAAATGGGTTCTCTAATTTAATTGAATCCATACACTGTGATACAGGTAGATCCATTACCCATAAACCAAATCATATTCACTGAAAAATAGCAGCAAACATTGCATTTAAAATTTGGGCCTTAAATTGAAGATATTACAGAATTGTAATTTCTTAATTTTTAGAAATTTCTGTTTTAGCATTGGGTTCTTTTAAGATGGTTGACATGTAAAATATACTAACCTTCAGACAAGAAAATAGAAGGATCACTGCTACACACAAAGTAAGATAATATTCAAACATATTACATTGTTCCCATTCTAGTTATTACTGAACATCATTCTGTGGAAAAAAAAATCTTTTTTGTTTTACAAAATCTTAATGAGCAAAACAATGTGTTACAGACCTGAATCAGTTAAAATATCATCTGAAAGAATGAAAATTCAAAATACTTGATCTCACACAAGTATGAAATGTACTAATATTTCCAACCAAAATGCCTCTAATAATTCAAGGCAAAGTCCATTTTAATAAGCCTCTTTCTGCTGGCTGCAGCGGATCATAAATATATTCACAAGCATATGGTTTACAGAAATTCTCAGAACTATATATCAACATATTATCTTGGGTTTTACACATGGAAATACAAGCAAACAGCAGGAATAAAACTTTCACAGCCTTATAAACCTAAGACCAGATAAAGTATATTCAAAAACAAAGCGGACATGGAATACTGTTTAATTAGTGTACTAATTTTGTGATGCTTTATGATGTTTTCTCATTTGTCTTTTATCATCTATTGAATAGAAATGTGTTAAGCAAACATGCAGCATTTTTTTTATATATTTCAGAAATAGCTTTTTTTCCTAATATATGAAGTTAAAAGCCAAGGAACCTCACGTTTGCAGACTACAAACGATCGCTGGAATTTACATTAGACAGAGTTCTACTCTGAGGTGAAGTCAGACAAAAGCAAATTACAAGACACCTTAGTCTGGGAACGCTATGGGTTATTCCTGAATAACAAGCCTCGGTTCAATTAAAAAAGTGCCACACACACACACTCACACACACTCTATCCTGCATAAACAGGAAACTGTACATGCTTTTTGTCATATTCATGCTGAAATTAGACTGCATAAAAACAATTTTTTGTATTGACATAAAATATTTAGCGTTAAGAACACACTACAAACATTGAAATGCATTCTTTTGTAGTCCAAACTGTTCATTTCACGATAGCTTCCAAGAGTGTTCTGGATACACAAAAGACAAGTTAGCCCCCATTAGAAAATATTTATTTACTTGGCAAGCTAGTATATCATTTTATTTCACCAAGTATATTTAACAAAATTACCAACATCTGTGAAGCTCCAGCCAGACTGCACTCAAACTTGGTGGCCACAAGGAAACAACTTACAAATTTTTCTATGTTTAATGTTTTTCACATATCACAGATTTTTTTTTAAATGCCCTAATGTTCCCTTTTGTGCATTTCATTTTTTCCTTTCAGTTTTGAAGTACTGTCATTAGCTTGTCTATTATAACTCCATCCATACAACAACTTTCTTACCTAATAACTTTAACTTCAGATCACAGCCTATGGAGTCCACTAAAGGGTTTAGAACAGCTAACAGTCAAGAAACACATGTTAAAAACTAGTAAATTCTGGCCTAGGTTAGTAGTAGAAAGCCAGCCAGATATGTCACATGAACAGCCTTACAGTGCCTAATACAGATCTGGGTCATCAGCTTTAAACTCTAACATGCACATTTAAACATTTGTAATAAGCATACTCTGACTTCTAAACTTACAATTTTGTAGAGCATCAGGACATACCAAGGCAGCAGTCTGGCTTTTAATAGACTTTTGTTAAGTGTCATCAAGACTGTTAGAATAATGGCATCAGGGCACAAGACTGGTCCCCAGAAATTATGGGTTGGGTCTTTAATTAACTGAGCCAATCGTTTTACCTCGCAATTTGAATATCTTATGGTGATTAGGGCCAAGACCCACAAGTTTCAACAGAAGCTATTTACTGTACAATACATACAATATTTGAAACACTTTTGAGCAAATATTTGCCCTGATAAAAATGAACAAAAGAGCCCACATACTCCAGTCAGTGTCAGCTATCACATTAATAGCATGCACAATTCACCTTTAGTTATATTTATATGTAACATAATTACTTGTTTACCTTTTATGGCCATAAACACAAGCAAATACAAAGTACCGTGTTGCTGCAGCAAGCCCCTGCTCAGCAAACTCGTGACCTCTGACCTTTAGCTTTCCAGTTAATTGACAGGACCAATGATGACGTCTAATGTGAGTAAACATTTAAAACGGACAGCAAGCACAGTACTGTGCGCCTGACAACCTCAATTAAAACCAGCATCTGTGACCATACCAAGACCATACCAAGACCCGAGGTGCCTGGCTCTCTGCGACGGCACAATTTAGCACCTGAAAAAAGTTGGCAAGAAGAAAAAGAAGCAAACGCAAGCCATCGAGGGCAAGCCAGGACAGAAGGGGCAAACATTCATTGAAGCCAATCAGAAAAGGAAAAAAGGGCAGGGATAACACAGCACTGACGATAACACCAGCAGCCTGGGCACAAGCCATGTACTCGTCCACTTGTGCCGTCTGGTCCTGGCATTGGGAAAAATAGGAGACAAGACAGCTGCAGAGGGTGGGACCTCAAAGAGGGCACGGCCAATGCCTTTCCAGGAGCTGTGCGGATGCCAACGGGCAACACGGCCAGTGAGCATGCAGGACCACGCATGCGTTCAGTAATGTTTCTGTTTGACTTGCTCCAAAGACAGGCAATGTAAAATCATAAAATATTATAAAGAAAGACCTTTTGGAAAACAAAACACATACACACAGACCGAGGATGCAACAACTCTAATACAACAAAATATATTAAAACGTCATGTGATTACAGTGAACCAGGAATGTCTAGTCCAAAGCAATAATGTATTTGTATACAAAAAATATGAATTATTTGACCATTACTGCTTCTAGTTTTTAAAGAGCTTTTATTCAGCTCTGCTAATTTCTATTTCATTATTGATCAGTTTAGGCCAGAACTTTAATGCCTAGGACTGAAATAAGGACAATAAAACCTAAAAAAAAAACATAAAAACTGTTTTTTTTTTTCCCTAGCACACTCAGTGTTATTGCACTCACATTCGCAGATGCCTAAAATGGTGTCAGTTATGACAGCCTAGCTGTTTTTAATTTCTAACAGTAACTGAAGACATCTGTTCCAATGTTTACTATACATGATCTCTGTTAATGAGTTTCCTGCATGTGATGAATTAACATGATACTAATATATTTTCCTCTTTCAATATTGGCTTTATACAGTATAATCTTAAAATATTCATTTAAACACATCACTACAGTGCATACAGGCAATCTGTTCCTAACTGTGAATTATTCATACTAGACAATGGAATAACTAACAAAAGTTAATGTATCAAACAGCAGTAATAAATTAACACACACAGAACTTCTGTATTTTATATATATTAAAGAATTGGCTGCTGAAAATGGAAATAATCATAATTCAGTAGTCTATCTGTGGAAAGTGAAACTTTTTAGGAAAAACAATATCAACAAAACAGGTAATTCTAGAAATGTGACAGGCAACTGTCATAAGTCTGTTCATGGGATTGGATCACGATACCTGATAAGGTGTATGTTAGCCCTCGACCCACACAAGGGTCCTACTAGATGGCACAAGGCTTGTGTGTGAAGTGCAGTTTGGTTGTCTGATCTTGCAGTCACGCTTCACAAGACAGTCTAGATGAAGTACGCCTTGAGTGTATGTGTTTACGAAGCTGTTTGCCATTGGCTGCCTGAGCCATTGGGAACACGACCTGTAACAGCTGCTGTTTGCCCCTGGGCAGCAAAGCTTTCCTTATTTTCGTTTTCTCACACCCAAAACGAGTTGAGTTCACTTCCTTGGCTTATAGCGTTCCAAGGTTACAGGTAGATCAGGTGAGTCAGTGTATGGTATTAGTTTATGAAGAATGCTCTTATTCCTAGTGAATTCCCCATGCCTTACAAAACACAGTGGCTTTGAAAAAGGAACACAGAAGAGAACAAGCAAATAGAGTACAGCCACTGTTCTGGGGCCAGACTGGTGCTTGAAAAGGCATTTTCCCAGATAACTGAGCACTGTAATACTCAGCCAGATTTAAAAAAAACCACACACTTGCAGTTACTGAACACTTTTTAAGGTCTTTTCTGAAACTCCTTTCAATAATTTTATCGTGAATTACTGAACAGTGCCTTCAAAGTTCACACATGGGCACTAAAATAGGACTTATCCCTCTACAGTTAAAGTTTTGACTGATGCCCCGATCCTAGGTTCCTCCATGCTGACATCATTATGGTGAGGGAACATCAGGGGACAACAAACACATGATCATAAACCAAGTCTTCGAGTGACCGAGTGAGGTGAGGCAGTTACCCATGACAAGGAACGCTTTACTCCTTGGGGGGAAAACTGACTCTCTCAAATGTCTATGTAAACAGTGCTGTGGAAAATTCTACTGTCCGTATACATGACACACCTCAGGCATGTGGGCTACAATACAGAAACATAGCAGATTATAAAGATTACTTTATTTCTTTTTTCTTTTCTTTGACAGTTAATTTCAGGGCGTTTTCAAACCAGTATTTCTTGTGCACTAGTCTGAATCAGCGGACTAGTTTACAAACTTGGTCTGTTTTCTCCTTGGTTTGGTTTCTTTTCACACAGGGGAAAAAGCCAAGAGAACCAAAATCATTACCGGTCATGTGAGACTGTTCATTGGTTAAAAGAGTCTGGGGCAGGAATGATAAGGTAAACACAAGAAGAAGACCCGTGTTCTGTACTGGTGAATTGTCCCATGAAAGAAATTTGCTCTGCACCATGGAATAACAGCACAACTGGCATTTGCTCATAACTGTGGTAATTATTTGGCCAATACACCAAACAAAATTATGTCAACAGAATGCCGAATGGACGTCGGGAAAACATCTTGAAAATCCAATACTTTTGAACACTTGCGTTTTTATGCATTGGTTGTAGGAGCTGACAGATGTTTTCATCTTCCCAAATATCAACAAGGCCACACACCTTGTTTCTAGTCCAGATCAGACCATAATTCATTGTCCTGCTTACTGCTAGTGCTGGACGTTTCAATAGTTGTGTGATCTGGTGCATCCCAAAATGTAAAGTGCACCTGGCTACAGAAGCCACCTAGCTCGCACCTGCAGCATACTTCTTGTAGACTGTCTGGAGCAAGGTCGTATCATGTACACACCACAAATGAACCACTCCAGAGTTCTTTTGGGACTGGACTCAGACCACATCCATTAAAGGGTCTTGGTGCGGTTGTTTTGGTCCCTCACCTGACTGCATTGCTGTGTTCAGACCTGCCTAAACTAACCGCACCAAGGGGGAAACGAACCAGAGTTCAATTCAATTGGACTAAACAAGGCACGTCAGAAAGGGGCAGACTTTAGGGGTAACATTTTTGGGAGGCAGCTGAGTTCAGAGCAGAACCTTCCAAACAACGCTGCTTCACAAGTGTAATACCTGTATGAAAAAACAAAACTGAATGACTGATGGCACAAAGAATATATTGAACACAAGTATAAAATATTTACAGTTCACGTTCACGTTCTATACATGTGTGGTGTCTTCTGGGTGCAGTGCTGATTGTACCACCTAACAGCAGCAGGAAGAACTGACCTGCAATAACTCTCCTTCATACATGTACTGTAACTGACTGTGCAGTAAAATTTCGATCATAACGAGCAGTAGTAAAGTTAGCATAGCATGTATTGATAGGAATATGGCCTGTCTTTGCACATGTTTACCTGTTATTTCTCAAGTTGTTCATAAAAAAGATGCATCTCAAAAATGGAAAAAAAAAAAGGTTACAATACCTCAAATACTTGAAACTAGCATAGCTTGGTGCAAAATGTATCAGTAATTCTATCAAAGGGACAGCAGGCTTGTTTAACTGCCACTACAGACTTTGTTCTTTCAAATACTTCATGTAATGACTCAGCACAAAAAACAGAGATTATGAAAAGCAGCTAAAAAGGTGTTAATACAGGAGCTGCAGGAACAGCATACAATAGCTCCTGTGCGGAACAGGTGCTCATATGTAGGAATGAGGCATGTCTGAAAAAGCTGTGTGATTCTGCTACAGTCCTCTGTGGGTGCAGACTGCTAACATATAGGAATGCTGACAGAGCCTCGGTGTCAGGGTGAAGGCATACCAAATGGCCATAGTGCCAGTTTACATCTCCACTGAGACCCAGCTCTGATCCGAAGACTAAATCCCTTTTCCCTCTGGGAAATAAAGTGGTTTCTGAAAGTGCTCCTTAATAAAACCACCTCTGCAAATCAATCAGGGTAAACTGGTTCTGTCACTCACCGATAGTCCAAAAACAGCTACAAGCTATTATGTCGCAATTGGAAAAACAAGTGGAGTCGATGTGCACACAATCAAGTTTAGCAAATATACTGCGCAGCTGCTAGTCTGGTGCAAATCATTCACATACACTTTGAATGTAATTGAACAACATAATTTTAACAAAATCCAGTGAATTGCTGAATGACTAAAAAGTTTTCACACGAGGAATTGTCTTAATCTGAAATTCATCAGGAAACCATAATGTTATCCCACAAAATACACACACACACACACACACACACACACACACACGCACACAAATACACCCGCAATGGGAGTTGGTACAAATAAATTTTTGAATTAGTAACACAGTATATAGTAGATGGCGTCAAACTATAGTACATCAGCAGACAAGTCTTCGCAAGCACTGATTTCATGTAATTACAGACCAATTTTCTGTTCTAAAACATTTTGTTCTTCCATAAATCTCCGTAAAAATCTCAGCTGCAGTGACATTTGCTGGAAACTCAGTGATACAGACAGAAAAATGGTGCTTTTGTTTAATGTTGTTTTTCCTCGTCTCTTTTTCTTTTGTGGAAACCCCCGGAGTCATCCTCACTGTACACCTTAGCCTGTTGCAGCGTTGATGGCACAGAAGTGCCGTCTCACCGTGAAGCCCACCTAATCGTTGCTGGTGTCATAAATTTACCACAAGATCCTGGTAGTTGTTTGTGCTGGGAGACTCCGCAATGCTGGGAGACTCCGCAAAAAAAAAAAAAAAGTCTGGGAAAGATGTGTCGTTGTGCAACGGAGACATTCTTCGCTGCATTAGACGTATAGCAGAAGCATTCATAAAAG
Source organism: Chitala chitala (assembly GCA_025773905.1). Classification (NCBI taxonomy): domain Eukaryota; kingdom Metazoa; phylum Chordata; class Actinopteri; order Osteoglossiformes; family Notopteridae; genus Chitala; species Chitala chitala. The sequence continues at coordinate 13,764 of JABJVR010012632.1, read as the reverse complement.
ATCTCCGTCCCTTCATCTGCAGGCAATCAATAGTACGCTTAAATACGTTGTCGTAACTACGATAAAACAAACAGAACTCTTAAGAATTATGTGCTTAAAATTAACAATGACTCACGCTATTTTGTCATACACGCAATCCTATCGTATCATCATGTTGGAAAGTACTGAGCATTAAAGAAAATAAATATTTTATTTGACAACATCCTCAGTAAACATGAGTTTCTCATTAGATGGACTGTGTGTCGGGCAGCTATGGGCGCCAGGCTTGCAGCTACACTGGGCCTGATCAGGCATGACTTTATCTAGTCAAAGGCCATGAGGAAGCAGCACGGAGCAGAGGAAGCGTGGTGTCACGGCTGCTGCCCCAATCAGCAGCCTCGTCATGTTGTAAGCCCCGCCTCCTTTATGACTCAATTTGATTACTCTAGTGTTTTGTTAAGCTTTGTATTGTTATGGTGTGCATGCTCTGTTCAGCTGTGCTGGTGATAGGTTTTTTTCTGCTGTTTAGTTCTTTTTCGTTCCCTGAGAATCTCTGTTTAGTTTTAGATGTACTATTTATGTTGTTGTCCTCTGTTTCCCCCATTAATCTTGGTTTTGTTTCAGTGCTCTCACTGTATTTATCATCAATAAAGATTCATCCTGCAACCTGCACTTACGCTTGAGTTCGCCAAAAGTATGATAAAAAGCTCAGACCACACTGAAAAGGGCTCCCGACATGTGAAGAACCTTACCAACGTTCTATATCCTAGCACATCATCCCATGTTCCACATCCTAGCACAAAATCCCATATTCCCATGTTCTAAAACCTAGCACTTAATCCTATGTTTCATAGCCTAACAGAGGATCCCTGCATGTCATCATTTTAACTGCAGATATTTAAAACAGGGCTGCTTAATTAAAACACATTTTTACAGTTACATTATTTCAAAATGAAGACCATGTCACACTTCTACTTCAATTTCCATTTATCCTAAAAAAAAACACCACTATGTGTTCTAACTGGTCCACCAACAAAATCTGTACATCAGTAACAATTAAGTTAGAGCTATAGATATTATGTAGTAACTAACTTAATTTTTGAGCATAGATTTACATATTAGTCCTTAAGGTCTTAATTAATTTTTATATTACATACACAAAGCCCATGTTGTGAAAACATGTGCCTCCTAACAAATCTACACATTATATATTTTTAAAGAAAGTGTAACAATTTGTGTCCTAAGGGACAGAAATGAACAGGCAAGTCAAGTTGCAGAACTTAACAAACAAGTCCAAAGGTGCAGTCCAAAACACAAAGTCGCTGGTACAAATACAAAGGTCAGTATGCCAGGGGGTCCATTCAAAACACAGACAATAACGAAAATGGCAAGACACTGGCATAAAGGCTAAACTAGAGACACAAGAGAAAAACCACTGGGGAAAGAACAAGTAGGAAGACTAAAAGGAAAATCACCAGGTAACTAGGGGACAAAAATCAAGGACCAAACAACACTGTATTAAATACAAGAACAAACAACGTGGACTAACAATACGTTCACAGGGACTACTTCTCAGTAAGCATTTACTGTACAAATACTTCACACCCAACATTAAACATACAAGCCCTTACAAAAAACCCCAAAAGATACCAAACAAAGGTGAGAAGAAGTTAACCATAGACACAAAAGAAACTAGAGAAGACAGATATAGCATGGCAGCTAGACAAGACACAAAATGTTGGGGAATGGCTGCAACGCTGAAACAAAACATTGAGCAAGGGGTGTGGCCTCGCAATGCAGCGGTCTGCATAAACGTTACAGAAAGGATATAACTCAGCCTCTAGCATTTTACTAATTTTTCTGCATCAGTAATTCCCTGTGTTAAATACAATGCAAATGGATAATAGAAAAAGGAGACCCATCACTATTTTACAGTGAAATCTTATGAGCAGTTTGCCTAACGCAAAGCATGCATTTGCATTCCACACGCTGCCCGCTCATTTGCGTTTGCTTACTTTGTCTGCAGTAACATTCGAAAGTGCACATGCGGCACCCAAACAAAAGACTAAATTGTGTTCGCAACATGGCTTGAAAAGAAATAACCCTTAGCTTTTACAACATGCAAAAATGTTTATGACTAGTTATGAAAAGCCCGAAGACAACACAAAACCCCTGGTGGGTTCAAGATGCAGTTCCATCCGAAAGGTCGTAAAGGCTGAATAATGTGCAATGGCATTGAAAGCACAAGAACTTGCCACAGCATTCAGGAATTTTCAGGAACGATGCACTGTGGAGTAAAATCCCTCCCTAATGCCTTTCTTCTGAGTGGATCAGATGTGCACATGCTACTTTATTAAACCACCCTCAGTGTCAATTTTGGATGAGACTATTATGCACAGACTATACTAAGAACATTCTGGAAAAAAGCTTCTGCAAGCTTAGCCTAATGCTCTTCAATTGTCTTTTAGCACAACAAATATGACTTGTACCATGAATGAGAAAGTACTGTATGTTAAAAGCCACAGAGTTACACATAGAGAGATATATGTTAATTTTTTTCCCAGGACTGTGAAGGAAACTGCAAGATGTTTCTATTATGAATCCAAAGGCTGCACTCAGTTTGCTATACTGCAGCATTTGTCTCTGCAGCTCCCGACATGTTCTGTGTGGTTACTTGGCTAACCTTCATCTGATAAATTTCTCAGTTTGCTGTATAGCAACACAGCTAGACGGGAAGGGTTGGCAGAGTGTGGTGCCCCTGAAACATCCTGCTTCTCAGCCTATTTTGTCCTTTATCTGAAGTAACAGTGTCACTTGGGTCTGCAATGCCCAGAATGGGTTAATGATAACTGTAAAGGGGTTTCTGAATATATTTCCACACTGGAAAAAAAAAAAACCACAGAGACAAAATATACATATTTGGCTGATTCTCATAACTTGACCTTTAATCTCCACAAAAAAATGAGAATTTGCTGAATTTTTCTTTACAAACACACTCAGTGAGATTCCCACCGTTTGTAATGAGAATACATTTAAATATCCATAGCTGTAATATAAAGCACAACAAGAAACAACTGCAACGTGAATGCATAAAATGCACTGCTGTTTAAAAACTTTCTATCCATAACAACGCCGAGCCAAAAGTCTCAGACAAGGATATTTTCTAATAGTAATAATGAAAGTCATAACATACAATGCAATTAACATTGTACTTCCAACACTTCAATGTTTGAAATAAGAAAAAAATCAACACCAGTCCAAGTTCTTGCTGGTAGGAAGATAAACACTTAGCCGAGCCTGTTCCCAAACAGCACCACACCCAACCCTCCCAGTGTCCTCCCTCCCCACCTCACTCACCTACTTTAACCAAATCACCAGCAAATGGGCGGAGATGTGCACTCACCAGCTCCACAGATCCATAATGCTTCCTGCTGAACTCGCCACGCCTGCAGCCCAAGTCCTCGGAGGCAGAGCTGAAACACAAACGCATCATTGGTGTCGTTCATCCCTGACTTCCTCTTTGGCCCAGAGCAAGCGGCGGATGGCAAGCAGCGATTGGGAAAGTGTTTCTTGCCCAAGCCCTCCCCATCCCAGTCGCCCTGGACCGGTGCCGAAGGCGTGGCGTCTTCATTTTGATAGAGGCCTTGATGGAATTAAGCATGAAGTCATTCTGTGATAAATGGCGTCTGCCAGCCTCTCTTACCTTGCCTCACGTTCCTCTTTTGCAATGACTTGATGGTCTAGACCTTTCAAATTGTCTGAGGCTGCATCCATATAAACTTCTAAGCAGATAAAATCGATCATCCTTATCTGATTAAAATAGTAGCCTCCATCCCCACCCCCACAACTTAAATCATCTTAACACTGCTACACACTGGAAGGCTCTGGATAAGGTAAAATAGGGCATTACACAATGAAACAAAATTAAGACTCTAAAACCGTCTGCACAAGGAGAAGCAGCCATTTAAACACGTTAGCAGAACGCAAGAAAAACACAGGAAAATATATAGTATATGACAATATGAACTCTCGTGTCTTTGAAAGGCCAATCTTTGCAGTAGTGTCACAGCCGGTACGGATCACCATGCTCAGACTCAGAGTGGTAAGGTGTGTAAACTGATTCATGCTGTGCGTCCACATTAACAAACACATCTGGTTCATTGGCTTTGATGTACACAAGAAAGAAGAGCTGCCACAGGTGCTACTTAGGGTCTGTCCAGTGATGTCCTCACTATTCTTTTTCATTCTAACTGGTCCAGAATCAGCTCTGGTCATCACAAGGCACAGGGCTCTACCTTCTGACATGTATGTTGGTTGCTATGACCTGAACCTGCTCCCGTTAAGATGAATAACAGCTTTACTAGAGTCGGGACCGGACTGAAACCCCAATGGGCCTGATGGTAAGTCAGGCCTTGACTACAGACAATCAACATGCATACATGATGTATGCTGACTGTGAAGGAAAGGCTTCAGGAAAGTAAACTGAGCAGTCAACCACCAAAAATTTACCCAATGTAATCTTTTTTTTCCCTACTTACAGTAGTTTTAATTTTTTTTTCACTCCCATGTGTCTTACCAAAGGGCTTGCAATGAAAGTGCAGAATAACTATCCTGCTGTGATCAAAACTTCACCTTCCCACTTACACTGGCAGAAATCACTGGTTAGGGAAGGCATAAAGAAAACCCAGTGAATCTATTATTAATATATAATGTGACCCATCCTCACACTGCCCTACAAATATATAGAAATTTATAAAAAAATAACGAATGATCAAATTAATAATAGTATCTCAACCATATTACTTGAGCACGGCGTGTGTTGACATTTCTTTGTTGCTTTAAGGCTATATGTAGGTTTCTGCTCTGATCAAACTAAAAGCAGTCCTTCACCTGACATGAAGGGTAAGGTCAGGGTACACTGTAACTCACAGCCATATTCCAGAAAATACCATAACTGCTCTCACCAAGAGGCTTGAAAGCTCAATCTACGCTCTCTAGTTCAGTTTAACTGTTGAGTACATCATTATATCTAAACATTGATATTTTCTACGTGAGCAAGTTGAAGAGACTAAAACTTCAAGCCCTTGTGAAAGACAGATGTAGCAAAGTCTGCATGTACAAAATGACATGTCAAACCAAACTTAGACCAAGGCAAGTCAGGATTCACGCTTAAACTAAACAGCGAGCCAAGAGCTGTCCATTCAGCATCACGTAAAATTTACTGTCCAATTTTATTAATAATAATAGTAATAATATCGGTTTTATTTTTCGTTCAAGCACACAGCCCTACTATGCTACGTTAACGGTATATTCCCGTTTCCTCCTCTCACAACAGAGATGTCTGACCACAGTATTTAATGTCTAACAGTGTACACTTCAATTTACAGTAACGGTGCTGCGTAACTGCACGTCTTCTCAAAACTAAAGGAACAGTCCTACAGAGCGGCTGGACACGTCGTTTCAGCGCATACAGACCCACTTTACCTTGAAATTAATATTGCTATACATTATTAATACTTTTTCCATGTGTGATCATCAGCCTTACATGTACATCGGTGAAACAGTAATGTTTCAAGTCAAAATATTTTCATTTTGATTATATAATATAGACTAGGTTATCAACGCCGTTATGTTAAAAAGTTTAAACACTGCAGCAAACACGTAATGTGTACCGCATACAGTCTGATATAAATGTTTTTCTAACAGACATTGTCTGCTTGTAAAGTAAATATACTAAATATTTTTTTTCGTTAAGAACTAAATTCAAAGTACAGACGAACGTAGTTATTATTTCGACATGTCGAAGAAATTATAACAGCTGTGTTTATTCATACGTGTTGACAAAACAACAGTTTCAGCCATCTAAAAATAAGATAAAATTGCATTAAAACAGTCTATTTAAAAAATAAAAATATTCGTAACAAGTACATATCGCTAGAACATTAAAACTGGAATAAAAAGCCTATCGCTTTATTATACTGTTGAACTCCATCATTCCCCCAAGTCCATGAAACAGGTATTCGCACGTGTTTTGTTTATAAAATCCAGGAATTTAAAATAATTAACAAACTGATAATGCCAGTAAAACATTTCGTTGATACACGGTTTTAATAATCGTGAAAAATATTCTCTCTTGCCATTCAGTTGTAATGCATAGTATATAATGCAACGCCTTAAGCACTCGACATACGCACAGTTACGTCCGTAACAAATAACGTGTAACATGTTGATTTACCGATGAGTGAAACTCAGCAGTTTGGTGGACGCCGGATCCGCACCGCTCATGTCCCCATGCGTTTTATTCCCAGCAGCAGTAGTCGCTTCTTTATTGACGGAAACCGACCATTGCAGCTTCGAAGCCACTTAATAATAACCAGTTACTATCTGTTTTACTGCATATTGTCACTGCTGAAAAAAATATTCCCTTCGACTTCTGCAAATACTATGCCAGTTGTACGGGCGACCTGCATGGGTAAGGTGTAGGAAGACAGCGCAGCTTGGAAACCCTCAGTCCCCCGTCTTGGTGCTGCCCCAAGTCAGGTAGATTTTGTCTTATCCGCACCAGATGCGCCACACACGCGTTTCTAAGCGAAAGCCCAGCCTCCCAATACGGCAGTACTGGAGCTCCCTTGACAGACACACACACACACACACACACACACACACACACACACACACACACACACACACACACACACACACACACACACGTTTCTTAGTACCTGTAAGATCTACGTCGTCTTCCACCAATGCATAGATTGTAGAGAGCAACATCTTAAACGTCAGTCATAAATGTCATTGTTTGTGAGTGTACCTTATACTGTCGAGAAGACAGGGAAAATTCTGCTTTATTCAGCTGTGTATCCAGTGCACCAGAAACACTAAGTGTTCGGTCACTGTCTGTAAGGATTATAATTGTAGTGCAGTTACGATTTTGCATTAAATGTGCCAAGCGATGTGTTATTGTCATTTACATCATTAACGTGTACAAAGCACCACGCATGACAAAATACGGATAAAACTGTTTTGTGAGAATGATAAACCGTACATTTAGGACGACGCAATGTAGTACTTCTAGCTCTATTTTGAAAAATATAGTACGTAACTGGTGATACATTGTGGAGTCCCCATTGTGGACGTCTTCCAGAAATGTAAACATAACTATTTTTTTTAGACGCCTATTATAGTCACATGACTTTGTTCAGGGATAATATAAACACATTCTTAGAAAGTAGATAAGAACGTTTATCTTAAATAAACAAATACATTCAATCTCAAAGTTTTGTCCCTGTCGACACGTGTTTAAAGGGTTGTAATTGTATACACTGTATTGGACATATTGAGTTCCGTAAAATGGCCAGGACTCCGATGAGACATTTAACTTAGTTAAACAAGGTCGTTTTTCTCTGAATGTTTAATTTCACTGTGATAAATTTGTCGGATCCTTAATTTCTACTTAAAAAACATTTAATTTCCCACGTGGTTTTAAACTCACACTCCCCCCGTTTTCTCTTCTGTGATGTAGGCTATGGCAAAAATCATTATGGCACGTGCAATGAAAACCAATATTAATACACACAGAAGGTACAGCAAGGGTAAAATACATTGTGCCCAGATAAAAGTTGATTTGCTGCAGTATTGGAAGGACAACAATGTCTGTAGTCCTGTGACGCAAGAATCTCCCACAGCAATAGACGATGTCTCTGTGATCTTACTCTCAGCAGCCATGTCATTTAATTCTGGTTGGAGAGCACAGCTTACATCCTATCTGTGTAGGTCCCAGTGCTATCGATCTTATTAGGTTCTGCTGAATAATGAATAAAGATCACAGAAAACCTGCAAGGAAAAACTGTAGTAGAGTAACAAGCAGTATAGACTTTCCATTAACAAAAAAAAAAGACACAAGACTAGAAAATATAACACCCACTCATATGATACAAGTTTGGGCACATAGCCTATACGTAAAATATCTTAATGCAAGGGACATCAATTGTGGCATTTTTTTTTTTATGTTGGTTTTAGCAGCTTCAACTGAACATTCGTGATAATATAAAAATGCATATTCTATTGGATTTAAACCTTGGTTGAAATTAATTCTGAATTAATTTGCAATTAATATTTGTCCTGGTTCTCTAAATCGAGGGCTGCATATGCAATTCTGTGACTTGAGCTGGCTGACCTCCTTCCGTTTCTCACTAATAAAGTATTTTATTGTGACAACAAAGATGCCAGTGCTCAGCCTTCAGTGGCAACTCCAGGCCTTTCAGAACGACTACCACAGACACCTCCCTGTGCCACTTTCAATAAAGACCAAGTAACTTAGACCAGTAGGAAATTTTTGTTCACACTTTTTGCATGTGCCATATAGTAAGCACATGCCCTTAAAATAACTGACTCCGCCCAGGCCGCAGCTGCTGAATTATGAATAAACAGGGATAATAAAGGACGGAGTGAAAGCTTGCAGCATACCTTTTTTCAGCAATCAGTAAGGCAGGGGAAAACAAGCATCCTCCCTCATCATCACAATTGCACTCAGATATGAAATTGTTTCCATTTCCTGTTAGAACATCTTACACACGTAGTGTCTCCCTAATACGCTCCTCTCTTATAGTGTTTGTGATGCAATGAGTGACGTTGCCTGGAAACTGCTCCAATGATGTCATGCTGCGTGACCCCAGCAGGCAGGCCTCGAGCCTGCTCTCAAAAGGCAATCACTTGTGTCATCAATTTTTCATGAAGAACACATTAAACAAAGCATGTCCAGGGACGTGCCCACAAAACACATTCTAGTGCTACCTCGGTTTCTTATTAAAGTTAATTTTTTCCAGGCTGTCTGAGGGATTCTGACTGATATGTTCCACAGATGCTGTTGAACCCACTGTGTTCACTATTAGGATCTTAGGATGAAGTAGCACCTGGGAAACACTGGGTATAAAAAAACAAGCCTTTATTTATAGGGTTGAAAAAGCACAAAGCTGAATGAAATGCCAACAGAGCACAATGCATGTCAAATGGACAAGTGCATTATGGAGGAATTTAAGGTTCACATATAATTAAGTCCAACAATGTCTATGTCAATAAAAACGAGTATGCTAATCATCAGTCCCCTTGTCAGTTTACTGGTTTGCTTTATTCCTTTCTCATCATCATCATCATTAGCAGCAGCTGCAGCAGTACCAAGAACAACCATGGTCTCAGCACATGCAGGTGTTTGATACTTAACACTGAAATTCACTTCCACTTTGAATTTAAGAGCAGCACACTGAGTCTTACCTGTTCAACAAAATCACAGTGCCATGACTGCAGTGACACAGGCCAACATTTAGGGAAGTACCACAGTGCAGGCCTACGAAAAAAAATCAGCTCTGGTTTCAAACACACAGCACAGAGCGCCAGCTGACTGGCGACACAAACCTGCAACCATAAACGTATGCATCATAATGCTCAAAGCAGCACTGAACACCAAGTGACCTTCATTTGGGTTGTTTTTAAAGCAACCAAATGGAAGGCACAAAGCCATTTCCTGATAAGACTAATGAATTAAGTTAGCATTAATCCATTTGTCCTATATGCCACGGAGATGCGCCGACTTTAAAGGTTAACTGTAATGCAGATGAGAAAAGCACTAGATTGAGAAGGTGGACAGGTCAGGCCCATGCAACGATTTTTCATTAGGTTTAGAATTTTAAACTATTTATCTAATACAAAACCAGAGGGGCACGAACTCTCCATAACTCTTGGTAACATGTCAATATGTGCTTCAGAAGAGACAATCTGTTACCATAGCATAGCGGCTGTGGCAATTTACGAGCCGTGATTTGCAATGCAGAGAACTTGGCACGGTCAAAACACAATGCATCAGTGTTACTGTTTATTAAGACACAGGAAAACCACACAGTGTCCTGCCAGGGTCAAACACCAGAGAAGACCTAATGAAGGATATTAACCATCTAACAGCCTGTGTGACACTTCAGGGAGTTCCTGTCACTCTGACACAAGGATTGTGCAGTTGACACTTCATTCTCAGCTTTGATTAACACATCGGTCCAGTCAAATTTTTGTTTTGTTTTCAACGTCCAACAGCATCACTGCCATAGTCTGCAAAGTAGCCACTACCAGTGTCACCATTCAAGACCTGTTTTTCATTAGTACAAATGTTAAAAAATTACACCACGGTATACACATAATTCTGTTGACTGACTTGAACAAAAAATTACATATATAAAATATTTTTATATTACAAAGTGAATTAAACTTTTTTTTTTTATCAAACCTTGCAAGCAACCTTATCTCTCATGATTATACCAGCAGATGTTTGTAATCAATCACTGCAACACTGGATTTTAATTCTGTCTCTCTCCAAGCACATAGCAAAAATCGATTTAATATCCTTGATCTGATTGTGGTTTCTGGTGTAACCCAATACTTTTGCCTGTTGCTCTCTAGCAGTTTAAACACTTAAGTGCCGGATCTTGACGTGGCCCGAAGCCTCGCAAGAGGCCCAGAGGGAGCTTAAAACAGGTGCGGCATTCTTAAAAGTAAGCATGCCGATCAGATGGCCGTTTCTGTGTTGATGCTTGCACTCACGTCTCTGTTTTAACCATTTAGTGAACAATTAGCAGGAGGTGCTGCCAATGGGTTGTGAGTCTCAGGGAAGGTGGTCTCCGACTGCAGAAACACAGCAACGTGCAAATAAATGTGGTACAGATACATAACAGACAGAAGTATACAGGCCTGAGTCATGGATGAAGGCTAGTATCAATTTACATAAGCAGAGTGCTCTGGTTTCCCCACACACACGCCATTAATTGTTCAAACCGGAAGGTGTGAAGGTGCATATTGTCCTATATTTGACTGCTGGAACATCATGCCACCTGCTTATACCACGTTACAGACTAAATGTCTAAACATCTGCTGTTGCTGCTTTATAAGACATAAACATCTTTGCACACCATGCCCACTTTATATTAATTGTGAACACACATAGATCAGGTTTATATTTTCTTATATAATAATCTTATATCATATACTAATGAAACAGGATGTTCAATAAAATTATTAGCTAAATATAGTGGCAGTTCCCTCTCAGCACATGCTCATACAATGCTGAAGTTACAATCAACAGTATAGGAAGCTTGAAAACTTTTGAGGATATAGAATTAAACTGTTTTTGAGTATTCCAGTTAGGGCGATATGACCTTAAAAAATGTTACATTTGTACACGCATACTGCTGAATTAAGATTTTAATTTATTTTTTAAAAGAAGAACTTGAAAAATAAATGATATTATTCAAATTAGTTTGTCTCTAAAACAGTATCTGAAGTCTTTTTACAAAACGACATACTGTGTATAACAATTGGCTTTAGAACTGAAATTGTTTCCTGACTGCTGCTCTATTTTTTCTACTTGAAAAATAGGAGGCAGTTCTACAAAACTGGAAGGTACTTCTGTAAATGTTTATATGTTTTCAATGTTTTTTTATTATGGTCTGGTTATTAATCAGATCTGTTATCTCATGGTACAAATTTTCTTTATAGATTTATCTATTTGTAATATTGTAATACGTTTATATGGTAGGTACAGTCCTAATTGTTTGCAGATATTGGAGAAGAGAATATCAACTTGAATTGTGTGGTAAAAGTTCTAAATATAACTTTTAAATGTAACTACACAGTTATAAATGTAATACTTGAAACTACCAAACTATGACCAAACACACGTTTTCTCAGCTAATGATGGTTGCTTAGCTTTCAAAACTTCAGCCTAAAGTTACCTTGTAATTTTCTCTTAATAGTTTTAATTGCATTTATTTTTTATGTCCCCACAACAACAATAATTCCTGAACATCTGGCAGGTTACACAATAATTGTATAATTCTGCCTTGATAATTGCACTAATCTTCTTATCTAATAATATCCAATACAGTCACATTATTTTAACAAGCATCTTTATTCATGCAGTTCCCACCTGTGTCTAAATGAACATGAGAAATGATGTCACCTGTAACAGGGATCTTCAGATGTTATGCATTTCCTTTTTTACCTACACTGGCTCCTCAGCATGCTTAGAAACCATTAGCCACATTCATCTTAAGGACTGAAATTTCACATTTCAAGCAGGTCGTTGTCTTTTTTTAAAGGCCACGCTGCAAGTGCTCAGATCCTTATTGATAAACCCTTTCTGTTTTTTTTGCTTCAACAGAGGAATAAAGTCATTCAGAGGCCTGGTTGCCCAGTCCACTTTGAATGTTCCAGTGCACAGCAATACAGTAATATGGTACACGACTGGGTACTTACTCCATTAAAACGACTTTGAGGTATTCTCTACTTGCATTACACATTTGTCTCTGTGTAGAGTAATGAAGCATTCTGCAGTGAAAGGATCGGTGGCCTGGTGGCTCAATGGGTAGGACATCTGGCTTGGATGCAGGGTTCTCCTGGTTCAAATCCAACCCCAGCCACCAGGGGTGTCCTTGAGCAAGACACCCAGCACTAACCCATTGTAATACGTATGTGAAATGCTATAAGACGCTTTGGAGAAAACGCGCCTGCTAAATGAGTAAATGAATTAATAGTGTCCATTGGACATTCATGTTAGAAAAGGGATTTCCAGATAGACGTATTAGGAGAGGTAAGGATCAAAAATGAGAAGCTCCCTTCAGATGGGTTTGGACCCACTCTACAGTGCACATTGACATGCCTAAGATAACGGAACAAGACTATATGTGCATGTCTAAAGATTAGCTAGACAGCCACTCAGGTTATCATTGTGGATGAGTACATGTCTTGTCATCCACAAAGCACATGTCTTGTCATCCACAAAGCACTAAACACAAGCTGCCTTGTCATAAACATCACTTGAAGGCAGGCCTTGTACCTGGGCTCAGTCATCGCCAATCATCTGCACCTACATGTGATCTTACACGGTGAATGGAGTCACAAGACGTCATCTCACCCAAAGACGAAAAGGTTAACTCTGCTGATCGCATTTAACAAAGAAGCCATCGCCAGTCGCGTGCACTGACGTAATGACATTTCGGCTACCCCCTTGATAACACACTGGCATTTGGCCACGCCAGACTTGTGAGAGTGAGGAAGGAATTATAATGAAGCCAACAGGCCCTAATCAAGAGGAACACAGCTTCTCCAATGACAAGGGGATGAGGACTCGCCACGCAATGCTCCACAATGGCCGAGAGACAGACCAGCATTTGCCTTGAGTATGGTGAGCTATAACATAATCACATACGTGTCCATACTTTGTTTTTGTTACCTACTGCTGGGACCCTGTGTTTTATCAGGCTACATTTTGTTGTCATCAGTCAGCATCCACGCTGAATTACACTGTTTATATTACACACCATGGGACGGATTCATAAACTCGAGTATTCACAGCAGCAGCTCAAATTTACTGCTTTGTCCAAAGGTGTAATAGCTTACCTGGGAAATAAACTAAAAGAAGTCTACTTGGTTGTAGTGTGATTTACTTGTATTTTTATTCCACTTTCTGAAATCACACTTACAAAACTAAGTAGGTTTTAGCATGTCTGGCATACTACTGCCCCCTGCTGGAGATAAATTATGTGTAGAAATCTTAACTGTGTATCGAATTACATGTAGTATCACTAAATCCACTGGTGCAGTATCTACCCTGGAAACCACATAAAAAATGTCAATATGCATTCTGTACAAGTAGAACAAGTTACAGTAGCACAAAGTTTGTGTTTACTAAGGCTCGTCACATCTCTTCACATATTAAACTGCTGCTCTGGATCGGGGGGGGGG